>JASSUY010038597.1:0-43361 GCA_032466535.1 Forpus xanthops | reverse complement strand
CTCTTCTCCAGGCTGAACAGCCCCAACTCTATCATCCTATCCTCATAGGGGAGGTGCTCCAGTCCCCTGATCATCCTCGTGGACCTCTGCTGGCCTTGTTCCAACAGTTCCATGTCCTTTTTATGTTGAGGACACCAGAACTGTACGCAATACTCCAAGTGAGGTCTCACGAGAGCAGAGTAGAGGGGCAAGATCACTTCCCTCGACCTGCTGATCACACTCCTTTTGATGCAGCCCAGGATATGGTTGGCTTTCTGGGCTATGAACAC
Organism: Forpus xanthops; assembly: GCA_032466535.1. Classification (NCBI taxonomy): domain Eukaryota; kingdom Metazoa; phylum Chordata; class Aves; order Psittaciformes; family Psittacidae; genus Forpus; species Forpus xanthops. Next base: position 43,092 of record JASSUY010038597.1, on the reverse strand, counting down.
ACACTGCCCGCTCATGTTAAGTTTCTCATTGACCAACACCTTTAAGTCCTTCTCCACAGGGCTGCTCTGAATCTCTTCTCTGCCGAAATTGTATATATGTTTATATAATACTGTGCAGAAAAAAACTATGGCATGTGAATGGCATTTTTGTATTTAACATATTATAGGCTTGCGAGTCAATCTATTTATCAAAGCATTTCCTTTTAATTAAAGAGAACTCAAGAAAACACGCTATTAAACACATTAAACACATGTTATTAAACACATGTTAAAAAAACTTTCCAACCCAGAATTTCTAATTCCTTGTTTATTCTTCAGGTACTCACTGTGATGAAGACATCAACGAATGTTACACGAACCCTTGCCAAAATGGTGGAATCTGTGAGAATTTTCCTGGGAATTACACTTGCCATTGCCCACCTGCTGACAAAGAAGGGATTTATTACGGAGGATGGAATTGTTCAGAAGTTCTCCATGGCTGTACTGATCAGCAATGCCAAAACAATGGAATATGTATCCCACATTTAAAAAACGGCCAACATGGATTCAGATGCATATGTTCACCTGGGTATACTGGAATACACTGTGAAACTGTAACCACATTTTCTTTTCAAGGAAACAGTTTCCTTTTGTTGAAGAATCCCCTGAACCCTAAAAAGGAATTATTCTATAATATAAACCTGAGGTTTCAAACTGTGCAGCCTACAGCTTTTCTGTTTCACCGAGGGGAGAAAGATACATTTGCGAAGCTGGAGTTACTGGATGGCTACTTACATTTATCTGTGCAAGTCAATAACAAGCCAAAGGCTCTTTTGCATATTTCACATAATGTCAGTGATGGAGAATGGCATTCGGTGGAGGTAACCTTGGCAAGAGCTATTACTCTTAATTTGCTTGACAGCTCTTGTGTAGAATCGTGTCTCAATAAAACGTCTGCTGTGATAGATAACGATCACATGATGCTTGCATTTCAGAGCACGTTTTTGGGCGGCTTACCAGTGGGGAACATTAGCGGCAACTCTCTACTTAACATCTATAATATACATTCTGCACCTTCATTTGTAGGCTGTCTTCAGGACATTGAAATAGACTCGAATGTTATTACACCAGAGAATGTATCACCTGAGTCATCTTTAAATGTCAGGACAGGATGTACTAAAAAGGACTGGTGTGAAACCCACCCTTGTCAGAACAGGGGACGCTGTACCAACCTGTGGCTGAGCTACCATTGCGACTGCTACCGGCCGTACACAGGGTCAAGCTGCACAACAGGTAAGGGAATGTTGTGGGCATTTGTGATTTAATGGTAACTGAAAAAATTATTACAAACAATCCTGTTACCATGGTGATGAAACAGCACAACCCTTAGGATTCCTGGAGCTTGATGTCAGCTGGTGAGCGAGTGCAAGAGGTTAGTAGTAGCATACCTTCAGTATCTTCTAGTTACTTTTCAGCCTGACAAAAAAAGTCAGGCTAAAGTGGTGGATTCCACTCATCCAGCTTTAAAATCTCCTTAGAGCTCTTAGCGGGGCATAAACTCTGGAAAACTGTAGTCCGCTATAGGTTTTGCACCCCAAGTACAATTTAGAAGGCAACTAAGTCACTTGGAGTTTAAGTCATACTTTCAAAGCATTCTTTGAAAATTTTATCCTTGAGCTTTCTAGGCTTTTATGAAGAAACTCATTTAAGGCAATGAAAGGCAAGCAGAAGTACTGCAAGTTAAAAAAAGACAGATTCCAATTTAAAAAAAAATGAAACAGATTATACTATTAACTTAATCTGATTAGCCCAAGGAGAAGGCAGGGCTTCAGAGGCTGGAACAGGGCCCATTCATCTCTCAGCCATTCCCAAGGCAGCTCTGGAGAATCACTAACGAAGGCAGCCATTACCAGATAGCTGCTTGGTGACCAGAGGAAAACCCGCTCGTGTCTCAGCAAACGAAAGAGCACATCTCAGCAAACAGCGTCTTTGGCAGTGACAGGCAGGAATACAAAAGCTGCAGATGCCTGTAGCATTTTCCCTGCTACAAATGATCTTACCAAGTGCAGGCTGAGGTAAATTGGAAGGACAACAGGAGGTCCCTGCCTAGTTCCCTGCTATACTGCATCTGTTGTGTGAAACCCTCTGGAGCTGTAAGTACAGCACCCGTAAGGAGCATTTTAGGGTGGACTCTGCAATACTTCCTCAGCATAAGTTTTAGGGATTTCAAACAGCAGTTTTGTTGAAGAAAATTAGACAGGAGCCTTGCACACAGCATCCTTGCCTCTGATTCACTCTCTGCCCCCTTGCTATCCATGCACACATAGTCCACCATAACAATGTTTAAGGAAGAAGAAATGCATACATACACACAAATATGCATACTTACATATATTTGTGTATATATATTTGCCAAGTGGACTGGAAAAAATTAAGTGCAACAACAGAGCCATGGTCAGATTAGAATGGGCAGATCCATTCTAATGCATACCTCCATAAACTGGTGTAAATCGGCATAGCTGCTCTGTCGCCAGTGAAGCTACATTGGTTTATATCAGCTAATGGCCTCAGGGGTTTATTGAATGCGTTGCTGCAGAAAGCTGTAGTGTGAAATAAGTTTCAAAATGTTTAAATGCAATTTCATTTTGTAATAGTTATCAATACTTTTCAATAGTTTTTCTTCTTGGGTTTATTGCAAAATGACAAAGTCTGAGAGGTAATTGTAACAGACTTCTTTGAAGTCAAGCTGTAATTTATCCTAAGATTTGGAAGGCAACTTTGGAGCATGGGACAACATCTGGTAAATATGTTTGCCTCCTTATATGAAGCAAAATTAAAACCAGGCAGGTCCAGGAGAGGTTTATACTGGCATTAGAACTGTTGAGAATGATTATAAAGCATATATTTTTAATTTTTTTTTTCCTGCTGACCACAATATTCCTTGCAAATCATGGCACCATGCCATTTTGATACATAGGGTCTAGATATACGCCATATTTAGAAGACTGTGTCAGGTTTCTTAAAAGGCAGAGTCGGGGGGACTTGCAGTAAAGGATAACATAAGAAATGCTAGTGTCTTTTTGAAGAAAAGTTGCTGCCAAGTATTTAATTGACAAGAGGCAATATTTTCTCTACATATACAAAATAACAAACAGATGTTGTCTCATTTTGATCAACATCCAGATGCTGTGACCCAGGAGGTTAATATTGACCAAGGTGATGCGAGCCATCTCATCAAAGAGAAGATCAGAATGATGATGTGTATATATATATATATGTATTTTTATAAATAGAGAGAACTGTAACAAAGTAACTGTAAACATGAAATACCTTTTTGAAGATTAATGGTTCCTACTAATTCTGCAAATGTATAATCTTCATTCCAGCAGAAACTTTCTTTTTACCCTCATGGAAAAATGTCTCGGTCTCTAGTACACCCTACAGAGAAGACAAAACTTAAGAGAGATTTAATGCCTCAAAAGACTCATTTCAGCAAATAATTATTTCTACGTACCAAAGTTTTAACAAGCAGATGTAGATATATAGGTAGTCTTATTCATAGAATTACAACATTTCATATTTAAAGTATTTGAGAAATTATCTGTTCAGGAACAAGTAAGGGATCTATTCCTGTTGCTAAACAATATTATCGGGCCACATAGTAGTGCAGTGTGGTTATTAAGGGTCTGTTGGGGCTTCACAGTCAGTCCCCTCTTTTCATTGGGTTTTTTAATGTAGTCATAAAAAAAGCAGCGCTGCAGGCAGAAACTTGGCCTGTGAGATCTTGCTCTAGGAGCTTGACTGCACAAAAGAGGATTGACTCTTTAGCTATGCAAGCATTTAAGAAAAAGCTTGGTTTATACTTTCTATGAATTTGATATATTAAAAATAGCTTTTGAAAGTGTTTAGGCAGGATGTCTGTAATATTGAGGACAAGATCACAAAACTTCAGGTGTAAAAATAGAAACACTTTGTTGTGCGTTAACAAGATGATTCATCAGAATAAAATATGGGTTTGGCTACATATTTTGTATCCTTACAAGTCTGAAAATCATTACTGAAAATAAAGAGCAAGGGAGAGAGACATATGGTTTTGGTTTAATCATTTTAATTGATAAGCACAAAAAGAAAGAAAGAAATAAGACTTACTAGGTCCTGGATCATTTTTCCACCTCAACTCCACAGCATGATGAGCACTCAGAGTACTGAGCAGGATTCACAACTAGACACAAGTTGATGTATACAAGCACATGTTGAGCCCCAGCAACAGAAAGTCTGTTAGAGAACTGGGGAGCCGATGCAGCATCAAATAGGTGCCCTGTTTGGAGGTTTCACACGAGGGGTTTGCTGCGAAGCTTTGGGTTGTTTCTATGATTGAAATCAGTGCAAAAAAATAGCACAAAGTCCCAGAATTACATTAACTACCGTGGTCATCAGGGGATCAAAGCAGCTTGGTTCTTTTCAAAATGATCTTTCAGAGGATCAGCTCAGGAAACTGTAGAAATCTGTCCTTGTTTAGCCATTTGAAAACACAGCATTACACAAAGCATGATAAAGGGGAAAAATATGCCAAATAATATAACATCTGGTCCTGTACTGGGGCTTAATGCTACAGCCATGAAAGCCAAGGGGAATTTTGAAGTAGAAGCTATTTACAGCTGGATCAAGCCTTTATTCATCCATAAATAACAGCACATCTTACTACCATACGTAAATACTACCAAGTAGCTATTTGATCATTGGCTTTCTTGTCATTTACCCCTAACAATTTTATTTTTCTACCTTCTCTCTTTTTTTAATCTTTTCCTGTATCTCTAACCTCAAGAGTATATTCCAGGCCGGTTTGGATCTGAGGACTCCTCAGGCTATGCTGCTTTTCCTGTTGATGCCACTCAGGATGCCACTCAGAATGAAAAGTTGAACATATCAATGTTTGTCCGAACACGCAAATCTTCTGGCTTGCTACTGGCTTTGAGAAACAGTACTTACCTCTACATAAGAGTCTATTTAGAAGGTGGGAAACTCACAGTGCTAGCTCTAAATTCCATTAAGTTATTAGGGAAACACTCTATGAATGATGGAAACTTTTACTTAATAACATTAAAAATAGAACCAAATAAGGTGGAATTGTTCCAGTCCTCTCAATACCTAGGCTTTATTTCTACTCCACTCCTAACCATCCGAAGTAAGGATACACTTTACATTGGAGGCCTACGAGACAATAAGGAAACTGATGAAAATGGCAAGTATTTCAAAGGCTGCATCCAAGATGTAAGAGTGAATAACCAGCCACTGGAATTCTTCCCCATCACCAATCTACTGAATTCTCCTATCAGTCGAACTCTTATCAATGTCTCCCAAGGCTGCACTGGTGACAACCTCTGCAAGGTAAGAATTACATGTTTCAGAGCACTTTCACATGTTTAAAATGGGGGATTCCCTTTAATCTTTCATACATTTCCATACATGATTTGATGTTAATGACTTCTTAGAAAAACATAGAAAGGCTAGAAAGAGCAGATTTTGCTAAGTTATGCTACATATGATGAATATCAGCAGCAAAATGCATTTGCATAGGGGAAAATTAAAATATTTTAAGGTTGAAATACCATTTTCACCAATTACTGAACATGCTGTGCTGTCATAGTGCTGGTCTGTGTCACTTTCTGTCTGGAATAACCAGAATCCTCTCTTTTGTAAACAGTCCTCCAACCTTAGAGTTGACTCCACCAGCTTTTGCTCACACTTAATTGTCTCTTCTCTTTTCCCGTAGTCCAAACCTTGCCACAACGGTGGTGTGTGCTATTCAATCTGGGATGACTTTACTTGCACATGCCCCCCTTACACAGTGGGGAAGTCATGTGAGGATGTTAAGTGGTGTGAACTTGGGTCCTGTCCTCATGAAGCACAATGCCAGCTGGTACACCAGGGATTTGAGTGTACGTACATTTCAGTTATTCTTATAAACTCTGGACATTAGAAACTGTAGAAATTTTCATCAACATTTCCTTAAAACTCAATATTCACTGCCTTAAAAGTTAATTCAAATGTTATTTCTGTATTAAAATAATAATTATGTCTATTCTAAGCAACATTAACAGGAAGAGTCCCCTACAAAACACAGAATTTTCCACCAGACCCCCTGACACAGACACTGATGTTTACAAGACCTTTGCTTTAGACTTATTCAGCACAACTTGTCAATAGATCAATACGTTGTCAGAGTGTAAGTGTACCCCTCATACTTCCACGTTAAAGAGATAAGAGGATATTCAGTGTTGGATTAACATTAGAATGCTCTCCATCATTCTGAAAAGATAAGCAATATGACATACATTGCATCATTTGATTTTCTTAGATGTTAAATTACTTTGAAGGAAGTCACCTTAATACCAGCACTACAGTTATTCAACTAGTAACTTCCTAAGAAGATCTGCATACCAAGCAGTCTATTTAAAAACCATTAGCCACCCTGCATTTCTCTTTCTTTTTCCACTTTCCTTTTCCTTCCCACCCTGGAGTGGAATTCAAAAACCAAGTGAGGATTTTGAAGCCATATTTTTTCTTTTTGCTATCAAAGAAAGCCCTAACGATGCTGTGAAGAAGATAAATACACATACAGTCTGGTGGAAGCTGTTAGAATGGCTGACTCTTAGGAATGAGAAGGTTGGTCAACAAAATCTTTCTATCATAGACAGTTTGCTGACAGACTAATACGATGTTATTTTTGTTGAGATTGTTAGAATCAGCATTGCACCACTTGTTAAAATTTATAACTGAAATTAAAATAACTGCACCTTCTCTAATAGACGGCTTTAATACTAACACCCAAATATGTTCCCTCATAAACATTACTGTTGCCTATTACAGTAGAATATAAACATGCACAGACAGCAAAGTGAAAAGCATCTGGACCATTTCCTTTCGCTAAAATCAAGATAATTTACACTGTTAGATCACGTTTCGATTTTTATGCTGTTTTATGTGGCAGTAGTAGGGAGTTTCCCTAATAAATTTTCATAAAGAACTGTACTACAGACCTGTATTTTTAACTAGCTGTTTTCTTAGCTACAGCATAGGCTTGTTGTACAACACAGGGTAATGAAAAAGCAAGGAGTTTTGATGGCCAGTGACTTCTCTGCCAGCCTGCTGTGTTATGCTCTGAGTACCATTTTAAACTAAGGCAGAGAAAGAGGTGGTTATCAGACACTTGTGGCTCTAGTTGAACCTAGATGGCTATGATTAGCAAGCCCAGTAGGAAAACATACACTACAAAAATAAGAGAAAAGGTGAATACAGGAAGCAGATGTGAGGAACAGTACCTGATAGCAGAACTGTGTGCCAACTGTCACTACTGAGAGTAAAAGCACATCCAGACAGCTTGCTCTGCTCAGGACTTAGCTCTACAGGAATATTTTAGAGTTATGAGCTTGAAATTCTCAGCTTTGTGAGACATTTAAAAGATCAGAAATAAAAGTTCTGACTCATTTTCAGTGTGGTTTCCTCCGAGGAAACTTTTGCTATGAGAAAGACACGCATTTGATGCACCAAGCAGTGTAGTTACACCTCTGCTGCCTCAGTATCAGGATATACAGTTAATAATTTCTTACTGTGATGCCCAGGGGCTCTTTTCATCAAGATTTACATCTGAACTACCTCAGCCCACAGATAGATCAGAAACTCACCTTATCTCAGTGCCAGGATCCGCCAAAGCTAAATTTGCCTGAAGAACAGACAGAAGACATTCCTTCCTGTCCCTCCTCCTTATCCATAATCCTCATAAATCTCAGAATGCGCAAATTTACAGCCCAGTGAGTTAGTGCATTTTAGTAGAAACCATGCTAATGAGAGATGTCAAATACCTTTGTGAAGACATCCATAAAACTGCCACAATGTTACCCATCAATTTTCACTCACAGCAGCACAAGCTGGGTACTCTGCTGCCCTCCCAGCCCAGCCAGCACAGGCTCTGTTCTGTCAGCAGGGCTGTGGCAATACGCACACAGCAGAAGCTGATTTTAAATGTGACAGGCACAACTCTTCTTACATTGATTTTAAGGAGGCTTTTTGTCAACTGACTTCAATTAAATTCATCACCACTGAGAGTAAATCGGGATCTGATCAAACACTTTTTCAAACCTCTTTAATGCTTTACCTAAGAAAAGAGGAATTGAGAACAAAGGTTCACCCCATCCAGATCTGTCATGGGCAATAACTTGCTGTACAAAACTAGGGAGCAAACCCAAAATGACAAATACATCTCTTGTTTTGAAATACCCTCTCAGCCTCCACTGTGAGATGTACGCAATTATGATTACCTCCTTCTGTTTGTCTAATAAAGGAAAAGAAAAATAATACTAATGTAGAATTATACCTAATTCTAAGCAGCACACTTTTGATGTCAGTATAGCTGGCACTGCTCTGTAATTTCTACAGCCATAAGGGGCAGACAAGGACAACTGATATACTGGTGGAATTTGATTGATTTTCAGCAAACCCAAAAAGGACTTACAAGTCAGAGAACATGAGGCATTGAAGAGATACTGTTCCACATGCGCAGGTTTAAAGTTGGCCTGATTTCTCAATTATTATCTTTGCACAGGTCTTGCTAATGCAGTGTTTAGTGGCCGAAGCAGTGCGATATTTTACAGAAGCAATGGGAAAATCAGCAGAGACCTCACCAATATCATATTTGGCTTTCGAACTAGGGACACTGACGTGATACTGCTGTATGCAGAGAAGGAGCCAGAGTTTGTTATCATCAGTATCCACAACTCCAAATTACTCTTTCAATTGCAAAGCGGCAACAGCTTTTATAAGCTGACCCTTGCTAGTTCGCTGCCTGTGAGTGATGGGAAATGGCATCAAGTGGTGGTCTCTATGCTAGAACCCCTGTCCCAGTTCTCTAGATGGCACATTGATATAGACAACAAGAAAGACACTGCAACTAGTACAACTGCTGCAGGAAGCCTCAACTTTTTGAGAGAAGAGACAGACATCTATGTGGCTGACAAGGCTTTTGACAGCCTGGATGGCCTGCGAGGATGTATGAGCACCATAGAAATCAGTGGCATTTATCTCTCATACTTTGAAAATGCTGACATCCCTACAAAAAAACCTCAAGAGGAACAATTCCTCAAAATATCAGCAAACCCTGCTCTTACTGGCTGTTTGCAAGTAGATGTCTGCAGCTCAAATCCCTGTATGCATGAGGGGATATGTGAAGAGTTCTATACTTCCTACCGCTGCATATGTTCAAAAGGATGGACTGGCACCCATTGCGAAGTCAACATAGACGAATGCTCTTCAAATCCCTGCATTCATGGAAACTGCACTGACAGGGTCTCCTCCTATGAGTGCAGTTGTGAACCTGGTTACACAGGGGTGAACTGTGAAGAAGACATAGACAACTGCCGTGGCCACCAGTGCGCAAATGGGGCCACTTGCATTGATGGGATTAATGGATATTCTTGCCTGTGTGCTGGTAACTTCACTGGAAAATTTTGCAGGTACTGTAAACAACAGATATCCACATGATTTTGTCGGGTCTCTTATGAAGGGTAGTTGCATCACTGATGTCTCCATTTTAAATACAGATGCTATGCATCTCTGTATATTAATCATGGCTGCAGAATTAGTGTACAAAGAGTCTGCAGTACAGAAAGTTGTACAGATCAATTAGGTGCGGACTGAGGCAGTAGAGAGCTGACAGCTCAGGCAGAGACCAACGAGGCAAGGAGACAAGAAACAAGGCCCAGCTCTGCTGCCAGCCTGGGTTCTACAGCCTCTCTGATGACAGGATTACAAGTCTACCAGAGCTGAGACAGATGTGTCACATCTTTCTTAGAAGTGAAGATTTTAACGGTTTTAAATCTCGAAGACAGAGTAATAGATCTCTAGAACTGCAAGTAGAGAAATTCAGAGTTGGTGGGTAAAAGAAAATAACAATGGCTTGTAGAGAAGTTTTTCTCCTTACCCATTGTATCTTTGTTAGGTGGGTCTTTTCCTCCAAGCTTGTTCTCCCAGCTCAGTAGTGCTGGCAGCCACGGACACCACAGAGGCCAATATTGACATAATTTCTGAGACTCCTCATGTGTCTTTTTCCTAATCTTCTCAGACACAACTCTGTAAAGGCTGCAGCCCTTCCCTGCTCTGCCTCTTCTTTAATTGCCCTTTGCTGCACACCATAAACATCTCCCATCTGAGCATGTCTTGTTGCTCTCAGAGGAGAAACCCTTCTCCTTTCTCCAAAGGACTCTAACAAACCCAGTCGGACGCAACTTCACAGATGCAAACAGACAATTGTCTTCATGTTTCCCAACCACATTCTTTTAGGCTATTATTACACAATTGTCTTTTTTTGTTGACTTTTTTGAGTAGTGAGAACATCCTCAGGTTAGAAGATACCTTTTATTGGCCTGATATGCTGTATCTTGCATGCTAATTCTCTCTTTCGAGGTACCCAAAGCTGTCCACTTATCACAGAGACATGTCAGTAATGTAGGTAGAGCATTACCCTTTTTCCTTTTTTTCTAAAAAAAAAAAGAATCGTTAGCTTGCCAGTAAATATTTGACAAAGGAAAAACAATTTCAACAAATTAAAGTTAAGCAAAGTGGGTTTTGTGAGTCTTAAACCTCCATTCCTGCTGTCTTTCCTATGGGCAATACCCCAACCAGTAACAGCATTGCTTCCTTGGTTTAGTTCCTGCCTATCGCTAACTGTGACCATACCCTAGGCATGAGGCATGTCAGTGCTCACAGATGTGGTGTTTCCTTTCCAAGAGAAAACACAAGGAAGCACTGAGTATGTGCATCCCCTGAAACTGTGTTCATATACAGGTAAAATGTAATGACTTTGCCATTGGTACTGTATAGTACTTGCCAGCAGGAGCACTGCTCCCTCTATTCGGAGACTAATAGAACTAGATTCTGCACTCAAATAACAAACTTGTAAGGTAGATCTAAATATTTTCCACCAAAGAAGTGGACTAGAGTCAAGTGAAAAGCCGAGAGGGCACAAGATACACAGAAACAAGGAAAGTGCAAATAACTGCCATTGCCTTTTTACTTACCTAGATACAGAAGATTACCATCTACAGTTTGTGGGAACGAAGAGAGAAACCTCACATGTTTCAACTACGGCAACTGCACTGATCTCAGTGGCGAGTTGACCTGTGTGTGCCTGCCAGGATTTGCTGGAGAACGGTGAGATGCTCAGCAGGTCTCTTTGGAGCTATTCCTCCAAAAGCTGTTCCAGAAGGGTGCAGGGGGTAATGGCCATGGGCGTTTTGATCTGCAGAAATACAGACAAAGCAGTTGTTTAATTCAGCAACTACTTGCTTAAATGACTCTTAGGGTCTTAGAAAAAAAAGATAAATCAATGAGCAAGAATCAATCCAATACGGCACCACTAACTCCAGTTACTGATATTATTTCTGAGGCAGCATCTGACAGTTGCTTCTGTTAAAAACGTGTGTGTTTTGACTTCCATGCCAATTCATTTTGTGATAATTCCTGCCAACGCTTGTTTGTGACAAGGTAGAGTGTTATCTTACCATAGGTGGGGACATATATCCTGCTCATAAATATTAGCTACAATACACTGACACACAAATACTCAAAGCTGTTTCTTTTTCACATATATGTGTTGTGAATATGTTCTTTCACAATGCTTGTACGAGATGAAATACCTTGTCATATTGAAGCTTATTATTTTCTTACTGAATGCTGAATTATGAAAACAGAGTTATTATGTTAAGAATAAATACTTTTTACATGTTACAATTTAGTCTGAAACAGAGGTGTGTTCCTCACAGTGAAATTTGTATCTTGTAGCATATTGTCACAATTCACACTTACCATTTGATAATGTTCTGCAAACAGCCCTGAAGTAGGGAGGCCTGAGAGCCTCAGGACATTAGGTGCTGCAGAAACACAGGAAGATGTCCCAGTAACAATATAGTCTGAACAGGTGAGGGCACCTTCTTGGACAGTGAGAGAGGAAATACCATATGCATTCTTAGTGAAATCAGCATTACATTGGAGTATGAGATCCAAGAGTTCAACAGGAGCAAACGATATTGGCTCTGCAAACACAAAGTTTTCAACAGAAGGTTTTCATTCTTCCCCAAACCCACTGATTTTGTGGGAATGGTACAGTGATCTATAAAAGATAAATGAAATAAAAACCCCCATTCACTGCACACTGCAGTTGGCAGATATGTCAAAATACATTGCACCATTTAACTCACCACCTCACAATATTAAAAAAGGTAGGAAAATCAAACAAAATAAAATATAAAAAAGTAAAAGCATATTCTTTAGCACTTGGTGTGTGTGCTTCTTGGGACTTTGAGGTAGAAGGAAAGTACTTTGTCTTTCCTTCCGCTGCAAGGCAACTTGCTAATTACAGCTTTGGGAATGAGCCTCCCTTACATCCATCCCACTGGCTGGCAATATTCTCTATTTTATGGTTCCCATGATTCTCATATTGAACAGCAGCTTTGTACTGAGCATACTGTGCTTTAACTGACTATTGCAGAAAGGCATTCTTCTCCAACGTCTAAAATTGGCTATTTGTCCTCTTTTCCTCCAGGCTGTCAAACCATGTACCAGTAGTACTTCTGTGCTTACAGATCACAGTATATCAAACAAGAAAATTTCACTCCTTTCTTCAGATCAAATTCAAATATACCAGTTAGTAAGAAAACTAACACCAAAATCTTTTGTATATTTATGTATTAGATTGATAAAACAGGTATTTTCCTTCAAGACAATATTTCATCCTCCAAAAAGCTATTGATGCACAGAATAGAGAAAACAATATCTTTCTATATCAGTGAACTGGGATCACAAGAAAAGTTCAATGAACTTACTAATAGATGGACAGGGAAAAGTGGAAAGGTTGCTACTCATAAAAAGAGGTATAGATTTTTTTATACACTGGAAAAATACTTTAGCTTTTTTGAACTACATGAACATACTTTACCATTGAAGGAAAACTGTTGAAGTGATTTTAGATTTTAATAAAGAAACTAGATAAAAAAAAAAATAGATATAAAGAACTGGCCTTCTCTAAAGTAACACTGAAAGTGTACTGCATGGTTATGAATATGATTGGAGACAGCAATTCCTAGTAATTCAGAAGGAGAATCTCACATTCTTCCTCAAGATTAAACCTGCTTATTTATCTGAAAAAATCAGGATTAACTGTCATCGTTATTGAAAAAAAGAGCAGAAAATTAAAAAGGGACTTCATCAGAGCAGGAAACAACCAAATCACTACTAGTTTTCAGACAATTATCTCACAAATTCCTCATTAATATTCGATTGGTTACCTTGAGAACTTATGAGAACTCAAATTTCCTTTACCATCAGAATTAACTCAAAACCATGTAATGATGCATACTTAAGCTTGTGAAACCCCGTTCCGCACCGTTCTTACCATTCTTGGGGATGATTTCAGAGAGACCAGATAGGAGATTCTGCTGAGAACTACTGGCATTTTGAATTGAGGAGAGAAAAATAAAGAAGAGAAATGGCAGCTGAATATCCCCAGGAGCAGTCAGCTGGGAAAAAAACACACATTTGTTTGACTTAAATCCAGACTACCGAGAAGGAAAACGTGCCCTCAGGTTCCCACAACAACCAAACTGGATAAGCAAGCTGTCAGCAGGACTTGTGCCAGATCCAGGTCTGAAGTCACACACAAACTTTCATTTTACCTGGCTAAGCACCATTAACCATAAAATGTTTTACAGAGATTAAATTTCTGGCTTAACTATCTGTGTTTGAAAATAATACAGGAAGTTCAGGATTTGAGTGTGGCTAATCAGGTAGTTAGTAAAATCATAAACACATGGCTATACACCACAGATTTCAAACAGAGCATCCTCCTCTTCCCTGCCCCCAAAGCTTCTGAATTAAAAATGTACTTATCCAATGCACTTGATTTGTGATTTCAGATGCTCACTATTTGCAATCTTTACTCTAGGTGTGAAAAGGACATTGATGAGTGCAGCTCTGACCCATGTCTGAACGGGGGCCTCTGCCAGAACCTTCTCAACAAGTTTCACTGTCTCTGTGATGTGAACTATGCTGGAGACCGCTGTGAGATAGATGTAAGCGATCTCTCCTTTTTTGTCTCTTTACTGTTGTGGCAGAATCTCTTTCAGCTTCTCTCCTATCTTATTCTACGAATGGATGATGATCCAGCAGTCGAGTGGGGTGATCAGGAAGACTATTAAGCAGTTTAAACCTTTGTATTTTCATGCAGCAAAAGATGCCTTGGCCAAATGGCGTAGCAAAGCAATACAAAAATCAGAGTTTTAAAGCTTGTTTTATATTTCTTTAATGTTTTTCTACAAATTGCTTTGGATCTGGTTCAGCTCTTTCACTTACTTTTAGAATAGATGCTAGAAAATATTTAATCTGCCCTTCACCAGAGCATTTCACCGCATACACACTGCCAGTGAATAACAGTGATACACACAAAAGGCAATACGTACTGACAAGAACTATAAGCTTACTGATTGTGGCATTCAAACCCTACTGCAATGAATGGCAAAGATCCACTGCCTTCAAAAAGGGAAATTTTACCATTAAATCTTGCAGATGGTAACTACCTTTGCATCACATTCATTGTTGTTTCTTTAGTAGTTAAGTGTCACATCTGTAATTTAATATAGAATATTTTTGGTAATTAGATAACGGTTTGGATTAGCAATTGGCAACATGCTGAGGACACTTTCACATGCATTTGAATTAGTGGCAATCCTGTCCTGGTATCATTAATCCTGAACCTCTGCTCCAGTAGCTTGTACACCTCCAATGTATAATACTGAGTTAAAATACAGCCTTCTTAAATTTCACCATGACTCCTCTTTCAAGAAAGGCCCAGTAAGTACATCAGACCTTAAAATCATAGGTTGGTTTATTTCATTCTAAGATTTCTACAACTTCAAGCAACTCTGCTCCATCCATCAATAGAGTGCCACCAGACAAAAATATGATATTTTTGTTTCTTAGGAAGCAAACAAGGTGGACCAATCAGCGGATTGGTTGTCCATGGCTTCTTTAAAGAATGAAAATGATGAATACCAGGAGGTTTAGCAAAAAATATTACAGCAAAACGTCTTGTAGTTGCCTTTGAAGTGTGTAGATGCAACTGAAACGCATTGCACAAAACAGAAGAATAGTGAAAAATGAGGTTCTGTTTTTCTGAACAATTGTTTAAAGCAAAACCCATTCACAAATGGAGCAACCATTTCTTTGGGCATTTGTGATCATATTTGTATAGACTGTTATTTTCTTAAATTCTTTAAAAGTAAATAGTGTCTTTGATTGATGATACAAAAGAATAACCATATATAAAGTTGTGGTTGCTTATTATCAATATGGCATAATAGCAGAGTTAGAGGACAGGCTACCTAACACTAGCAATGGGGTTTTTATGACCTCAGGGATAGTAGCTGATCTTTTGAAGAAGTCTTTGAGCCCATTGATATTAGTTTACCCTTTTCAAATCTGACAAAATAAACCCACATTTTTGCATATTTCTGGAAAAAAAAGATGATTCATCCCTCTGATATGCCACATATTCCTGTCTCAAACACCTGTCTTAGTATGAAAACTTAAGTATAATATATTTATGTATAATAATTGTATTGCAAAAGGATAATTTCTTTGCCGTCTTTATCATAGCAAAAAAGTGATTGGAGTAATTTTCTTATTAATCTCTTATTTAAAAAAACAACCAAAAAACCAATAATCATTCAGCTAAAATCTCCTCTCCTCTTGATAAGCAGTCATTAAACACAAAGGAACACACATTCCAGCAGTGTCAGTAACAAGGCCGTATTTCCTATCAGATATAGAGCTTAATTATCTAAACTACTAGGAATCCCATGTAATATTGTGATTTATGTAACACAGGCAAAGACAACAAATCAAAACTAAACTGCCTTTTTTTTTTCCCCCAATAAAAATATAGGTTTGGAAAAATGTTTTTTACTCCAGGGAAAGTAATGTGATCAAACCCACAATGGTGGAGGAAAACACTTTTTTTAAACAAAATCAATATTTCTATGTGAAATGTTTGCATTTTGATTTAAGATACCAAAGACAAAAGAAAATGAAGTGGTTCACCTTGTTCTGACTTTAAAAGTCAATTTTCTTTCATATGGAGAAATTTAAAGTAATAAACAGCAGATAATGTTGGCAGTTTTGTCCCAAAGTGTAGCTTTCATTTAATCGTAGCTAAAGATGTTACTTGGTTCAGCATTATTGAAATGAACAGTGATAAATTTAAACACAAATAATTTGAAATGAAAACTAGCGTATCATTTTGGAATGCTAACTAAAAGCAAATAAATGTGAAAGTCTGAAAATTTAAACAAAAAAAAATGATGCTACGAATGAAAGCTGTTCAAAGACAGTTTTTATTTATAAATCTGAAGTAAGAAAAATCACAATCAAGTTTGTTTGGGTTGTTTGCTGCTTTGTTTTCTACTGGGCTTAGTTCCGCTCTCGTAAGTAAATTGAACTGTTATGTACATTATAGAATATACACTACAGGATACAGTACAATAAGTAAAAAATTTCATCCTGGTATTCATGTTGAAGGAAGTCAAAAAGCAATACATGTAATAACAGTATGTCTGACACAAATTATAGTAATATGTGTAATATGAAAAACCAAGAATGAATCTGCATAGAGACTCCAAAATTTTCTCTTCAATACTAGAAAACCTGATGTAAGAGTGTATGTACAATATTAAATACAGGTTTTATACATATTTACAGCAATATGGAAGTTATTAATTTAGAATATGAAAGCAGAGCATCAGTTCACTCTTTCTTCTACTGAATATACACCTATAATTGAATTCTTTCCATCCTCTAATGCCTTGTCATCATGAAACATCCTCTGGCTTCAGAAATGTTGTTCCTTTCCTCTTTGTATTTGTGTATTCTCAATTACATTGTGTAAGTGTACATAACTTTCCTATCTTTATACACAAAATAAACCTTTTGCCTTTGTCCTTTATGTCTGCTTCTCATTTCCTGCTAATGATTCTACTCATTTGCTTTAAGTGTTCCATGCTTTCTGAACATTTGCACTTCATAGCTACATCACACAAGAACTAATTGCGTCTTTCTAAAGTATTCTCCAGGAACACTGAGGGTGCAGGGCCATGCAGTTCTTTTCCAAGGAAGCTGTTCAGCCATTTAGCCACTTTGGCTTCAATACTGTGTTACCCATCCAGGGCTGTTACCTCTCCTGGGTAGCTCTTGGTACCTTACAGAGCACAACTAAATAAACAAGCCCCAGACCAACAGGTCAGAGAGGGTAGGGTTTTATCCACATGGATTAAAGATACTACTCAGCTCCTCCATGCACACTGCCAATACTTAGAAAACTTGTATGTTACAAGATCTCTGATAGCATATTAATGGGTCATCCCTTTCCATTGAGCTATCATAGTCCATAGGTTGGATCTATCCCACACACAGATCATCCAACATACCCAGTGGTGATCAGGCCTGATATTTCTTGTTTAAAAGGCAAAAAAGTTAAACAAACAATTTGCTGCCCACAGTTCCTACTTCTGACCCTTAAAAATCAAGCTCTGTCTGACTCTCCTCTGCAGATGCTCTAATACAATTCGTACTCTGCCAGCAGGATGCTATCACGATTTTAACTACAGAGAGACAATGTTTCTGAATTTGAAAGTAGCCTTCACGTTGTACACTTGTTTGTATTCTCTTGCTCCCAGAACATTTAATTTTTAAGAAACTAGATCCAATACTCAATTCACTCAGCGTATGTGACTACAGTATGCTGGTAAAACTAAATTTAGGAAAAAATCTGCTTCAAACTGCCATTGATGAATCAAATCTTACTCTTTCATTACAATTATTTTTCCTGGGAATACCCCTTTGGCTAGTTTGGGTCAGGTGTCCTGTCTCTGTCCCTCCTCGCTGGCAGAGCATGAGAGATTGAAAACGTTAAGCACTACTTAGCAACAAGTAAAACGTTAGTGTGTTATACTTAAGTCAAACACAGCTCTGTACCAGCTTCTAGGGAGAAAAATAATTCTACCCCAGCTGCAACCAGGACACAGACATATAGCCAAGAAGGCACTTCACTTTTATCTATTCTTTTAGCACAGGTAAGATGATAGAGTTGGGGTTGTTCAGCCTGCAGAAGAGAAGGCTGTGTGGAGACCTCATAGCAGCCTTCCAGTATCTGAAGGGGGCCTATAGGGATGCTGGGGAGGGACTCCTCATGAGGGACTGTAGTGAGAGGACGATGGGTAATGGGTTCAAACTTAAACAGGGGAAGTTTAGATTGAATCTGAGGAAGAAATCCTTTCCAGTAGGGGTGGTGAGGCACTGGAATGGGTTGCCTATGGAAACTGTGAATGCTCCATCACTGGCAGTGTTCAAGGTCGGGTTGGACATAGCCTTGGGTGGCATGGTTTAGTGGGAGGTGACCCTGCCCATAGCAGGGGGGTTGGAACTAGATGATCTTGAGGTCCTTTCTAACCCTAACTATTCTATGATTCTATAATTATAACTTGAGTTAGTGATCCTCTCCCAAAATAGGAAAACTGTTCTACTTCAAGAACCACAAAGCCTGGTTCTAAGAATAAAACCTGAAAATCAACAAAAACCCTCCACCAAATCTTCTTTCTGAATTTCCTAGATTACCATAACCTGAAACAGCTCTCTAGAGCACAAATTAAAAAAGCAGAATTTGGTTGTTCATTTTGTGTTTCAGGAGTGCCCTGAGGCTCCATTAGACTCAGAAGCACATCCTGCTAGTGCTGTGTTCTGCTTGTGCTAGCAAAACGCAGACACAAACCTGCTCCGAATGGTGAACAGCTCTGTCTGTACTTTGATATTGTTTCTTCAACATTCTCATCAGATGCACCTTTGGGGCAGCACTTCCCCACAAAGCACACCCTCTCCTATTGTTCACATGAATATACATGAAACTTGAAAGTGGTGGTGGATTTAATGTCCTAGAATTAAAGCTTTACTTAAGAGAGCTACTCCTGTGTGCTCTGATGTACACCATTGTTGCTTTCATATCCTCTTCCAGCTGGTACCATTCCGTTCTCCTGGGTGCAAGGACAAGCATCATGCACTGGAGGTTATGATTCACATTTAATGTGATTAAAAATACGCTGATAAGCATGTAAGATATGTTCAATATTGAAACTAAATTGAATAAAACTCTCTCAGGCTTCCACAGCACAGACACGGAATTTTGATTGAATCTGCTCTACAGCGATTAGCTAATGTATTCATTAACTGCAAGGGTTAGTAATATGGATTAGCAAATGATACTTAATTACAATAATTAATGCCTGGTGATTCATGAATAATGCATTCAACAGCTATTTACATATTCATACTTATGAGGCTATTAATGGGTAATTATAATTTGACTAAAAGATGTGGTCATCAGGATATAACGACACCATTTTCCCACAGTCTCACTGCGGCTTTACCTGGTTGTCTTGCTCCTGTGTACCTCTATCTTGCCGTTACACGCAGAAATACAAAAACCATTTTATTTCCAAGACCTATAGAGCAATATAACAGCAAATACAGCCAGGCAGGTTAGCTTTCACACTGCGCTAGTTCTCAGCCAGCACTCTCATCAGTTTGACCCTTGAGGTTTCAAAACAATTTGAAGGAGCTTTAGGATACTATTGGAAAACAAAAAAACCTGAAGTTTCACCTCCCCTTTCTGCTGAAAACTTCTCAAATATGAGGAGTTGGAGTGCAAGAGACAGCATTGGTATTCTGCTCCCTCAAATGCAGGACACAGGAACAAAAAGTCACAAAGAAGTTTGTACTTTTGTAAGGGGAAGCGTCTAGTGAAAGAACTTTGTGCTCTTTGTCCTCAGTATAGACTTTCTCTTGTCCTGAGTTTATGCTCTTTCTTATAGCAGACGGATAGTGCACCTTCATTCTTCAGGTTGTGTTCATTTTTGGGACTAAGGTACCAGTATCGTCAAGACCTTCAATCTGAACAAACAATTCTGTCCCTAGAGTGCTGGCATTTCTGCTTCAACACAAAGATTTCAGAATGCATGAAAGCAAATAAGTTGCTAACCCTCCCAAGCTTGGAGAAGAATTTAAGAGGCACATAAGTGCAGAAATACAACACAGAATTAAAAAAAAAAATAAAGTATATTTTTTTATACATAAATATAATTATTTTAAGGCAAAATAATATTTTTTCTTCTTAGCCTAAGCTTTAATGCTCAATGTTGACAACTCCAAGTCAGCAATATTCAGTTGCCATGCTCAGGAGCAAGGATGGCTAACTTAACTGAAACTGAGGAGTGCTACCATCTTGATTTTCAGATAAGCCACTCACCTACAGCTCCTCTACAGTACTAGCTGAGGAGCTGCAGGTGCCCCAGGTCACTGCAAAGCTTATCTCAACTGTCATAACCTGCAGGGTGTGAACAGAAAGGGTCTTGCCATACATGGAGGTTGCCTCATGGTGTTGCTGAACAATCCATGACTCCAGGCAGCAAGATCAGGTCAAGCCATTGGGAGCATCAGACTGACGTCTTAGTAAGTGAGCACATTTGTATCGACTGTGACTCCTGTCTTCTCCAGTAGACAATAAGCAGTCTGGTCTTATGTGACCTACATTCTGTAAGGCTGCTGCTGGACGTGTAAAGGGCTTTCCGAGTTTTTTCTGACTTACTCTCTGCAGTATCCTACTTTGAGAAAACCCTCATTATGGCAACTATTTAGAGAAAAGGACTGCACAGCATAAGTAAACTCATTGCAGTCTAATAAAGGTTATTAAAATAATATCACTTCATTGGCTGAAGTAAGTTTTTACTATTTTTAATAGACTAGCAGGGTCAGCCTAACTGAGCAGGGAAAAAGCAAGAATTTATATGTTTTCATTCATTCACATGGTTGTAGATCACCCATCCTGGCAGAACATTAGTGCTGATGGTAGGAGCCAGAGAGAGCCCAGCTTTAGTGCTATGCCAGGTCAAATGTGGGTAAGAAACATCTTTAGATTTGTAAAATGAGCAGCTCTGTTCTGGAAGACATTGGAAATGTCACAATGTCATTTTTACAGTTGTTTTTCAGAGCAGAGCAGCCCCTTAATATCCTTTGCTATTTTCTATTAGTCTATATTCAAAATACAGGATTTAACTAAAACTTCTAAAAGGATGTTCCAAGAAACACATTTAATACGTGTCACAACATAAGGTACAAAAACATTAAGATGCAAAGACAATAAGGTTATCTGATGTGTCTAAGCTGGGAAGTACAAGAAAGCTCCTCACAAGGCCAGCATCACTGCACGCATCAGTGAAAAGCAGTTGAATATTTAATGTGCATGGTAAATATAAGCAGAAAAGGGAGCCCAGATGACATATGACAGCATAACACTGCACTATAGGAATCAGCTCAACTACAGTATTCACATAACACATTTCATATTCAGGCTAACACATTTTGTCTATACACCATTCTTTATGTTGCATTGGCATTGTTTTCCTTTTTCTCACCTTTTGATGTTTTCCCTGTAGACTCACATTCACATCACATGGGCATCTACTTCAGTCATTGCTCACTTCGTAACACATTCATGCACTCTATGCCTGCATTGTTCAGATACTAAATTTTACATCATTTTCTCATATCGTTCATGAGACTTCATATTCTTTTCTCTTTTATCTATTTTTTCTATCTTCAAATAATGCAGCACTAAAAGAAGGTATTTTGGAATCTGCTTTAGAACAATTAAATATAAAAATAATACTTCACATTTATTTTCTGTAAGGAGCAGGAACAAATACTTCTGTCTTCCATCTGTGTAGCAATACAGTGCAACTCTCATCTCATCCTAAGAACTATCCAAACATGAATGAACATTTTGATAATTCTGATATTTCTAGATATTGCTATGATCTAATCCTGAAACTTGGCACTTTCTGTTTACTTTGTTTCTTAAAATACAATTGATGAGAAAATCATTTTGCTGCAAATATCAAAAAGCCTTTCTTTTTTTTGCATTTTGGTGCCTGTTTTCTACTGAACACGGAAATGATTATGTTCAGTGTCAACTTTTTTAAAGTTTGTTGTTTAAAAAATATGGATACTTTTCTAGAAAATAGCAGAACAACAGCGATATGCAACAGCAGGCATTAGTCACCTATGGGCTTTCACTTTTACCCTGGAAGATGCTTTCTGTTTGCTGAACAGTTTAGCAAAACATTGATGGAAACAAGACCATAAATCTGATTTAACTCCATAAATCCTAAATAGCTTAATTGACAAAAAGGTTCTAAAGAAAACACAATTCCAACCTCACTTTTAAGCTGAAAATTAGTCCGGTCTTTCACTTGAGTACTTACAAAAAGAAAAAGAAGCGGGAGTTTATGATGGAAAAGATAACTTACCCGTACTGGGTGTATGGTGGCAGCAATATCTTGGGATCCATCGTTATGTCCTTTTCACTAAAATTGACAAAACTGAAACATGGTTGTGAGTCTTTACATGAAATTTATTGCCAGATTAGGTACCAAGTGGCTTCAAAGAAAGCTCATTCACCACCATTCTGATGAGAAAGACCAAAAGGTACCCCCACTTTAGATAAGTTTATATACATATAAAAGATGCCACATAAAGGGGAAATAAGGAGATTTCCCAGGTACTACAGATGAAGCACTTCAGTAAATCTACCCACATTTATTCAGGCCTGGATGGAAACCACTTCTTTATTTAGATGATAGTGCCATAGATACTTAAGGGGTATTGACATCTTGGCTCAGGATGACTAATACATCTTGTAGGCTTGATGTCTTGGGAACTAATCATATGCCTAAGATTACTATCAAAGATCCATGAAATTATGGTGTTTCCAAAAAAACAAGGCTGGCATGTAAATCTGCTTATGCATCTCTTGATGAACTCTTCTTGCAAAGTGCATTCTTGTGTAAGAGTATTTTTCAGTTCTTGTTATGAGATTCCCATTCCTAATAACTCTTGAGAAAAAAAATAGTACACTTTGCTAGGCTTACAGAATATTTTTCCACTAAAAAGCAATATAATGATTCCTGTTCCCGAGGATGTGAAAAATATTTTTGTTTCAAAAGATCAGGAATACTTATCTCTTTTGAAACAGAGAGCCATTCAAATGAAAAACTGAGCTTGTTACACAGATGTCTGAGCTTTGTACCAAACTAGCTGTACAGCAAGCACAACAGTCTTCAATTTGTTCAAGCACTATTTGGTAGAACAGACGATTCACTTCTCAAGAAGAATAAGAGCATCAAAGTAAAAAAGGTGATACTGCTGTAATGCAGTGTAAAGGAGAATCAGCAGCTTTATAAACCTTTGTAGTTATTTATTATGAGCAGATTTTGCACCACTGCAGAAAACGGTGGTTGTTGGTGGATGCTGTGAAATGCTAAGGTAGGGATCTTGGAGATTCTCAAGCACAAAAACAGTTTGGGGTCTAATTAATCCATTATAGAAATAAGTGATAATATTTCCATCTGTGTCTGGTGCAGGGCTGGTAACATTCATGCTGCACTATTCTTATCCCTGAGGGACCGTCTGTTCCCTTTTTTCCAAGTAGTAACTGTTCGTGATGAAATGGCCATGTACATCTCCTCCACAGGGTTCATATAGCAATGTAATTGATATCTTTTTTTATCCCAAAGCCTACCATTTTGTGAACTGGTAAAGCATATTGGCTGTGAGAGTCACACGAGACACTGTGCTGTGTCTCATGGAAAATTCCATTTGGTCCTATCTTATTTTATGGTTTCCATTAATCAAACCCAATCTTTCCCTTCAGTACTCAGCTACTCTCTCCCCTGGAGAAGCAGTCAGGCCTCATGAACAGGCTGATTGGGGCGTGACTGTCCCAGAATCAGAAACCTAAAAAAAACGTATTTCACCTTGAGAAAGTTTTGAGTTGAAAATTCCTAGCTCATGATCACGTTTTTATCCTCACCCGAAACCTCTGATGAAAGAGGAAGCAGAAGAACACTTCCAGAAGAAAATGTTAATGTTAGACGTGTCTTCCAAAGTTACATATAACTTGCTTGATTTCATGGTTACCTGCCTGTTCAAGAGAGGACAGCACTGGTATTGGAGAATCAAAAGGGGGATGTATCATAAACAGCCTACACTTACAGCTGAAGGTGAATGTTGACCTGTCTCCATGCACTGTAGAAACTGCTACTTTCGGCCTGTATTGAGAAGCCCCCAGATCTAAATTAATCATCTGTCTAGAAATAGGGTTGGGCTACACTCACAGTTAATACGCTTTGCCTTGAAGGACCAGACATAAATTCAGTGAGCTGAGATAGCAGACATTTTTTTCCTCTCTCTCTTAGAGCATGATCTAGAAAATCTGGAAGTGTAGAAAATCTTGAAGAAAAGCACTGACAAGGCTGCCATTACTTCCTAGCATGCTAGAGTAAAGCTCTCCTGTCCGAAGTACAATGTATTTTCTGTTAGTTATCTTTAGGTGGCAGTAAGGTAAAAGCATGGAGTAGAAAGTTAAGATAAATATCTGACACATTGTTAGAGATCATTTTCTCATGCACTGTGCTGTTTATGATGCTCACTGTAACACAGAAAGAGACGTCATGAGCCACTTGCATCCTCAGCACACATCCAAAAAAACAGCTACTAGAGTTGGCTTCATCCACGTCACGTTCAGATGCAAACCTGTTGAATGCCAGCACTAGTAATATCATGACTAGATCCTATATTAACTGTGCAGTACTTGGTCCAATAATCTCTGTTCACAGGTAGAGACATACCCATACATCTCTAAAAAAGCCACAACAAAAAATAACTCCACCAACAAATCAAAGGTCTAAATCAAGATTAAAACAGGGTTTCAAGGAGTAATTATTGTCATAGACATTTATAGTTTTTTTTTTTTCCATTTGCACTTTTCATGTGTGCGTCTCTTCCACCGTCTTTCCTGAAGCTAAAATGCAATGAAGTTTGCTGTCTCCGATCAACATCCTACTAGAAAAAAACCCAGTAAGACAAAACCATGCTCAAAATTTTTCTCAAGGAATATAATTAACTAAGTAATGCAACAGTGTCATGTAGCGTGCTAAGGCAAGCATTATGTAGCCAAGAGAGGTCTACCTTATAACCTTAATATTTACAGTTGGAAGCACGAGATGGCTGCAATTGAAGTGCTGTACCCAACAAAGGCTAGCTGTTGACTTGATACCTTGCTGTCTGACAGTGTGAAACAGTCAAATAGCTACTTACTTCGTCACCATTGACAGCATAATATTAATGCGAGGTAGCAACACATGGCTGTTTTGCTGGAGGTTAACACCAAATAGGAAGAAGTATTTCATGGAACAACTTTGAGATCGTAGGCGCAGTTTATTATCAGAGTAGTAGGGATGGAAATTTCCTGGCATTTACAAAATCCAACTCAAATCATGTCTCTGCCTCTGCTATACTGTCTACCTCTGACTCACCTATTACGCACCACCGAGCAGAAGAGTTACTTATTCTCACAGTGGGAAGAACACTTGACCATTTCAGCACAGGTTGCACCGATTCTTACAGAGAACAGGATCTGGGCAGATAGATGACCCTGCTTCACATTGCTACAGTCAGAGACCAGAGCCCATAGAAAGAGGCTGCACCTTTATGTGGTGCTCGTCTTCAATGAGTACTTGCTGTTCTCAATTGTCTGATCACAGAAATAAAAGGATATCTATCACCATGATCACTAAATGAAGAAGACATCTTTAACTTCAACTGTTGTGTGCTGGAAGGTGGAGTTTTGAGCAATCAGCTCTATGCCCACAATTCAAATTGTGCAACTCCATTAATGTTGATAGAAATTAATAATGTAGAAAACAGGCAAACTATGCCTGGTGGAAACAGTGTGCATGGAAACATAATAGTAAGGAGGAATAACATGCAGGTACTCACTTAGACAGGATTTATGCTTCCAGATTGCAAATACCTCAGCAAAATTTCTCTTTTTTATGCTTTTTCTGCACTGAGGTTAGGGGGTGGATAAATTGAGACTGAGAGAGAGAGGAAAAAGGTTGCAGAATTCAGAAAATCAGAAGTTGGTTTACTTTCACCCTTGGTATAGCTGTTGATAGCTTACAGTAAAATTTCCTACTGTTCTCTTATCTAAATGATGTTATTCCCTTCTGCCCTATCTTGAATGTTATAATATCAACCTTCACAAGCTGGTCTACTCAACACCTATGTAATCCATGAAGAAAGCAGCTTTGACATTCATTCTCTCTTCTCGTCACTTTAACTGTTTCACTCTGAAATCTACTTGAATCTCTCTTCACTTCTTTTCCTCAAGAAATGTTCTGCTCTCGTCTTCATCACTGTAGCAACTTTTCCTATTCTTCTTCTGCTTTTGGGTTTAACCTACTGACCCCCTCCCATCCATTTCACTCTCCCATGACAACAGGAGCAGTCTTCCTCAAAAGACCACTACTGAGTATTCTTCCAAATCCCTCTTCAGGAGTAATTTCTACTGTGGCTGCTATAGGGGTTCAATGAACTCAACCCAGCTACATGCATCTGATGCACTGTGTTGCTAACCATATAAAAAAAGAATTCTATATGAAACCTCAAAGCATTCCCCAAACTGGAAAGGGATGTTCCACTCCGGAGTCTGACACCTCTACTAAAACATTTGTCTAGTCTATGACTTAGCAGCTATGGGACAAACTCCTCCTCAGCATGGTGTGCCTGGATTTGCACCAGCTATAGATTCTCCCTCCTATCCTTTCATATTGCAGCAGATGGTGGAGTTCCTACAGCACGGGCTGTCGATAGAATTTTAAAAGGCATCTCATAACAACACATTGGAGCTGCACATTTAATCTGTGCTACACCAGCGAGATGATCTTAAAAAGAGCTGGAGCACACTTACAAAATCAACACTGGCAGTTGCTGCAGAAATGCTATCGAGGAGTCTTCTCAAAGCTCACAGCTTAATGAGAGCTTACCTCCCAAACTGCCAGCCAAATCACTTCTCTGTGTATAACCAACACTTTGCTGTCTAAGAGAAAGGCATTAAATAGTCTGTTCTGTGAGATAGTGATCCAGCAAAATATTTGGTGATTCTCAGGGGCTATTACGTACTTCTGGCTTTTTTGGTCCTTTGCTGAGCTAATGTAAACTACAGTGGCCAAACACAAAAGTATTATTTCTTCTGCCTAAAACAGACAATACCAGACTTGCTAAATATCACTGCTTTCATGGCTGGATCACTTCCAATTAACAGTTAAGATGCCAGACATCAATACTACAAGTAGTTAAAGTAATTACAGTTACTGTATGCAACCTGTTCTTTAAAGATTAATTCCTAAAAGTGAGCTTCTGAGTTTGAAAAGCTACTCAGCCAAAAGGCTAACACTGTCAGCAGAAGGCCACTTGAGACAAACATTACTGCAAGTACTAGCACTGAGGAGGGGCAAATTAGTTTGACTTAAACACAGCGCTCTTTCCAAGTGATTCATGAATTGTCCTGCAGCCTAATGCAGGGTTGAGGTGGCTTGTGTACACTAATGTGACTGAAAGATCAAGACTAGTGTGAATAAATCCCTTGATTCACCAAAGTCTGCTTTTCAGTTTAGTTGTAACACTTTAGAAAGGTCCATCCCCAGTCTCCAGTTTCTTGCTCCACTATAAGAACAAACTTCCTCATTAACTTCTATAGTGTCACAATGCTGTGACTTCACACGTCAGGAGGAAGGCTGTCAGAATTTCTTAATGAGGTATTTTTCTTACAAGCCCAGCTAAATCATAGACTTCAATCATCTCCTTCGTCTTCATTTTCTCATGGGACACCAGCGACACAGTACTTTTTTGATAGTAAAGATTGCATTTTTCTGATCTATAATTGGTCAAGCCAGATAATCAGTTTATCATTAGAGCTGCTAAGACTAATTCTCTCTACGTTCATGCTTTGATATCAAGAGCTGTCAGACAACTAAAAGCTGACATTTTCTAGGAAGAAATTAAACTGCCACATTTCAACCAAGATAAACTATACAAACTACATTTTATCAAAAGTATATTAAATAGAAGTGGCAGAGAATATAGTTTCTTCAGAGATATTTTAACAAAATATTCAGACAAT
The DNA here is from genome assembly GCA_032466535.1 of Forpus xanthops. Classification (NCBI taxonomy): domain Eukaryota; kingdom Metazoa; phylum Chordata; class Aves; order Psittaciformes; family Psittacidae; genus Forpus; species Forpus xanthops. Next base: position 14,942 of record JASSUY010038597.1, on the reverse strand, counting down.
AATATACACCAGAAAACAGAGAAATTAAAAGAAAGATTACTTATAATCTTTCTTTTTCAAGGTGAGCTGCCTATATGTATATAGGTGTATATATATAAAATAGTTCTGCACACATCAGAAGTAGTCACTTAAGTTTTGTCTTCAGCAAAAGATATGTGCAGGACTCAGGGCCGCATTCAGGCTCTCCAGCAATGGGATTGTCTTTTCCTGCAGATATCAGCAATGACAAAAGTTCAGGATTATTTACAGCTCTATATGTAGTATAGATGGATAGACTTTCAGAGGACTACAGAGATAGGTGAGGTTCCACAGGATAGCCTCCTCACTGTGGGCATGGTGTCAGAGGGAGAAGTTCCCAAGACGTGGAGAGATAAGTAGTTCTGCTTACCTTGGGTGTTACCTGCCATACAAAAGGCAACAGAGCCATTATGTGGCAGCTACAGGACAGCCTAAACTGGAGGTATGAGCTGGCTGATTGCAGGTGGAAGCAGTCACAGCTTTAGGCCACAGAAATCTTCATCATGTATTCAAGGCTCCAAGTCTGAATGTGGTCCTATTACAAACTGTTCAAGTTCTTATTCATGAATAAAGCAAAACTAGAGTAGGAAAACAGGATAGAGCATAAAAAATATAAAGCAGTTAAGGGAAATAGGCAATGCATATAGAATCTTAAAAATAGTTTGCCATTTCCAGTGGCCTGTGCAGTGTTTGGCTCAGTCAGATGTGAATCTGATCTCTTTAAATGAGTCCAAAATGGATTATTGGTTCAACTCAGGAGCCCAATGGCTATGTCAATACAGTTTTTAGGGCCTGGTGGCTGGTGTCTAGCACAAGCAGACCCGCTACTTTTCACAGATGACGTGAGGGAAAGCAATAGGTGTTTGCTTGTGAAGGTGAAAAAACAATCATGAAAAAAAGGTACTTCATGTGCCACTTAAATAAGGTACTTCTATTGTAATCAAGTCAATCTATAGATTTATGGCCACTTCACTGCTGTTGAAAATAAAACGTAGTCCCACAAGCTAGGGTTATCAATGCATCTCATTATAACAGATTTGTGTATAACTGACTGGATTTCTTCTTAAACTACTGGGATTCTTGTTTGAACTTGGCCTTTAACAACAACAACAAAAAAATCTGATAAGATGGTTGTAAATCCTCAGTGAAATAAACTCAGCATATCTATGGGCTTTTTAGTCAAGCTAATGGCTTTTCTTCAGCTGCTCAGTATTATCCCTATATGCCCCCAAACCTTTCAAAGTAATTCTGACATGGATTAGGACCACTCAAGCCAATCGTCCCTCATTACTATAGCAAATGGTTTTGATTTGGGGGCAGTAAATCTGGATGGTGTGGATCAGACGTCCTTACTGCGAATGAAGTGATAACCTTGTGAGTGGTGTCAGGAATTCAGGATCTAGACACTTTGCCGGAGAAAGCTTCAGTGCACATGAGCAGCTGCAGAAGTCCCAGAAAGCCCCACACGTGGCAGAGAAGGGAATTCTCTGGGGTTTGCCAATCCCTGTGGTTTAAAGCTTGTGTTGATGTCTCTGTCTTGCAAAGCATCCAGAATCAGGCACATTACTGTGCAAGTGCTGAAATGAAGGCTGATTAATTCTTAATGCCCAGCCACAGAGGCATACTTGTGCTTTCAGAGCATGCTATGCCTGTCACATCCCAAAGACGTTTACCCTTGGTCCAAGTCATACTTTCCCATGCAAAGCTCATGCCTGGGTAGCAGCATTCTGAGCTACTTCTCTCACAGTGATTTCCCAGCTGGCACTGAGGCTTGCTCTTTTCTCTCCCTCATCTGGCTCAGCCCTCAGTGTCTGTGGCAATAATTCTCATCCCCCAATTGACATGGAGCTGGATTAGATCAGCTAAGTCATGTTGATGTAAAACACACAAGAGGAAGGGGCCCTCTGTACTTTTCTGGCTCGTATGTGCTGTTCCACTTGCCTTTGACATTTGACACACATGGAAATGTTCATATATAGCAAATCCCTAATGTTCCCCTCTTAAAAATAACCATGTAGAAGATGGGTTGTTTAAAGACAAGCATACATAAGCTGGATTGATAAATGCAACTGAGCTTTGACTTGTGAACTGGGCCCTCCTTATACAAACCGTTCTTCCACAAAGCAAATCAAGGAAGCAAGGTAGAGTAGTCTATGTCAAAATGAAAAACAAAACCCAGCCCTACAATGAAGTTTCACTCTATCCAATGATTTATTTTCTCTAATCTAAACATTTTAACTTATTTTTATTTTATAACTTTAAAACCCTAAAAAATTAATCAATTTTGAAATGAAACCACAAGTGAAAAGCCAAAAGATTTGTTTCTTAAAGGCAAGGGTTTTTTTTCTGCATTTCTCCCTTTCTTTTTAGATTAAATTGTCACTACATGAAAACTGAATTCAAGAATGCTTTCTCTTCCTAACATTTCCAAAATAAATTTGCCTCGCTCCAGTTGACATCCAAAGTCATATAAATAGAATAAGCTACATAAAATATCTTGGTGAGAAGCAGATTGGCTTTCTAGTGTGAGCAGACTTCTTTTTATTGGTACAGCCATAGCACATGCCATCACCTTGCCATCAGCATCCGCTACCATTAAGAATAGAGCTTTTACTGACAGCTGCTGTATTTGAAGGGCAGGGGAACTCTCACAGCTGCTCTCACAACTTTTGAACAGGTTCATAAGATAACTCACGTTGGAAGAGCCCTCAGGAGGTCGCCCAGTCCTACCTCCTGTGCAAAGTGCAGTGCAAATCTCTAAGGTATTGCCCAGTAAGTAAATTAACTCTCCTTCAGTTCCCCTACATATATCTGGCTATGCATAAGCAGTGCTTTACCTTCAGAAACAGCTGTGATCACCATGCAGTACTGATTAGCAAGAATTACTTCTGAAAGGCTATTGCAGTGTATGTGGCTCTTATAGGTTTCCCTAACAACAAAGGTCCTTAGTGAAAAAATTCAGTAGCATTTCTTCTCATGTGGCTTTTTTCATTTGTGCTGAGGCAGAACGAAGTTTTCCTGGCTTTGTTCTTTCCAGAGTTTCCCCTTCTGCTTTTGAAGCCCTAAGTCACAGAGCACCTCTTGCATGGGACTCTGCTAGGGCTTTGTAATAAACACACTAAAAAACTGTATATTCATAGCAAGTGGCCATCTCCCAAGCAGTCAATTCAAGATCTTAACAAGCTAACATGGGGAAGAGAATAGCAGCCTGTGCGATATGAGTCTGAAAAGTGATGTAGCCTAATCAGGGAGACATCAGCTGTGTGTGGCTCATCACCCCATGCCTTAGGATGTGCACAGACTCACAGCCACGGGTGATCTGATACATGGGTGTGAATACCAAGATAAGCAGCTACACACCTGAGCAGTCCCATGGTGGTCAGAGGGGCTCTGCTCTGTGAAACATCAGAGAGGTTCATAGCCTAGATCCATCTGGGTGGAAGCAACAGGCAATGACTTACCAGAGGAGTCTGAAGCAGTGACACGGGACTTCTACTTTCAAACTACCTTTAAAAAGGCCACTCCCCATCATTATGCAAAATACACAGTAGGGTCAGGAACAGAAAACCTCTTGTTCTACTGTCTCAGCAGCACTGTTTCTAAAAATGCTTCTCAATTTTTTTCTCCTTGGGATCACCAGTTATAATCATTTCAGTCTGTCATCACCACCAAATACCGCAGTAAATGGGCTCTGAGATGATGTGGGACAGAACTTTTCAGATGTATTTTTCCAGACCAGCTAGATGATTTTCAAAGTTAATTTAACTATTCAGCCATTCATTATTAAAGAAGTGGTTGATTTTGATGGGACCAGACTGTAGAGCCTTCTGGCAACTCTTGTTATGAAGTCAGTGCTAGTGCTTAAGGGGCTACCTATAGTGTAAACTTAGGCAGTGATCTGTGGGCTGATAAACCAGAAGACAGCACTTGAATGGTAGATGATTTTTTCTGGGGAGGTGTCAATAGAATCCACCCAAAAAAGATGACATGAAGGCTGTTTTTTTTTTTTTGTAGTTAGAAGCAACCTAAACACAGAAATAGAATTAACTTCTGTATCTGGTCATGGTGAAAACCCCAGCTGCCTGGATTTTAGCTGGTGAAATAACTTGTTTAACATATAGGCTTAATAGGAAGTGTTTTGTGTAACACAACTACAGTCAATACAGGCGACATTCAGCATTTTTTTCAAGTCCAAGTCACTAATTGACCAAACCAGATCCAATTAATTAACAGTAGTTACTAAACAGAAAAGAATAGTTGAAACAAAATGTGTAGTGGATTGCTATGGGAAAGGTTTCTGCAGTAATTATTGCACAATCAATAAATGCCCCTTTATGGTTGTTTTAACTTGAGGATGAGGTTTAGAAATGTGAATGGATTGTGAGAAGTCACAGAGGTTTTTTTTCCCTCACTAATTCTTTTGCATATTTTTTCCTTCAAGTAATAAAATTCCTTTGAATGATCTCAAAAATAAAAATGTCTCCATAGATACAGACAAGCCTACAACAGGAATAGGAAGAGCATGGGCTGGAAAATAAGAGAATAGGTTCAGAAATTTCACATATCAAAGACCAGGCTTTAACATTTGCTTGTAGTAGTGAATTTCTTTCATGAAAGAAATGCCCTATTCAAACCCTGAATGAGAGTTAACTTAGATTATCTTGGTCCTCAGTTTCCTAGAGCAGACAATGACAATATAAAACACAGCTCTGAGAATAAAGATTCCATTAAAAACTTGCAATCTCTCTGAGACAAGAGGAACAAGGGTCATACAGTTTACTGCAGTACAGAGGAAAACTAACTTCTCAAATATATCTGCTACATCATCTAAAGATGTAATGACCTTCCCAATACAATTTATTAAACCACCATGTTTCATGCCACCTTTTTTGGGAGCTGGAGTCATGTCAAATGTCACCTGCACTAAATGACTTGTACTGGAAAAATGCTTTTAAAATCATAAAAACCATATATTTAGCTACCAAGAACAGAGGAAAATATCCTAGCTGATCATGCATCCTCAAGAGAGAATCTCTGAACCAAACTGCTTAATATTATAGTAGGATGCTTTACATCAGCACGGAGGTAGAGAAAGATAAAAAGAGGAATGATTGTTTTAACATTTTCCCTCTGGCATTGTTGTGCTGCAAAAGAATAAGTCCAAGCAATGCATGCACAGCAACAGCATCCACTTACAGGACATCCATTGCTGAATGCAAACCCACCATTATTCTCAGGACTGTAATTACACTACCTTAGAAGTGATGAGTAAGCAGGTCACTAAAATATCCTGTAACGTGCAGTATCTAACTGGGAAATGGGCTTCGACCTGCTGTCTTCCATTTCCAAATACTTTGGCTTTTGGAAGTTTAGCCTCAAGCACATATCCATCTATGGCAGTTCAGCTGTCACTCGTGATACAAATCAAAAGATGATGGATGGCAGAATCTGCCCAGAAGTTCAATTCCTGCTAGAGTCATTCTGTCCATAGTGACCACCTTTCCACACTAACCACATTGCTTCATTGGCTTACCTTATCAGAAGCATGTTTTACACATAAAAGCACATATATAGATATATATATATATATATACATCCAGCTACAAACCATCAAACTTCTGATCTAAAGCTTTTCACCTGGCAGATTTGTTTATGCGCTTTGTGTGTTCTGACATTATTACATTTCCCATTGCCACATGAAAAAAGAAAAAACCATCCGAGCATCCTTATTCACCCTGTTCTGTGCTGTTTGTGCTTCTGCAGATGAAGCTACAGAACCTGTAATGTAGAAGAAGACCTGGATATTTTAAAACATGTTTGTGAACATATATGGATTACTTTCTCACTGCATAGATTTCAGTTGCACTCTTGTGCAGCCTTTGTATGCTTATGTCATGCAAACATGCTGGTAGGAAAGTTAACTGTCAGGAATGCTGCAGAGATGGTGCATTTTACCAAACTATTTACAGTAAACAATTTTCCTATATCTAAGTATTTACACAAACTTGACTCCTCCAGCAAGAAAAACAGAAGTGCGACTGAATATACATCTAGTCAAAATAGCTCATGTTGAACTTGCAGTAGTGAACACTAGCAATAATGTGTTGCCAACCAAACTAGGGAAAATGAATTATTATTGAAGTGATTAAAGAAGTAATTGCTGAATTGCTATTACAATCTACAGGCAGACTAACTTGCAGGTTATTTTCAAGCAGAAAGGAAGCTGTCAAATGAAATGGGTCATTGTGTGAAATCCATCCAGCTCTGCCTTGTATATTAAATACAGAGCACCACGCGTGTAATTTTCTGTAAAGTCCAAAGGACAGAATCTGCAGGGGGCAATGTACTTCTCTGCCCATGAGCAGTGCTTCAGCAGTAGCTCATCTGTGCAAAGCCCTATCTATAGAATGGTTTTTGTTTTCCTCCTGTGGTAGCTCAAGTGTGTCTGTGTATTCTCTTGACGGAAATTATATTGCGATTATTTCAATCCTTCCAGTTGACAACTGACTTGATCTCGAACATATTCACCTCCATTGGCTCAGTAACGCTGGCCTTGTTATTGATCCTCTTCTTGGCAGTTGTGGTTTCAGTCATCGCTGCCAATAAACGGGCAACTCAAGGGACCTACAGCCCCAGCCGGCAGGAGAAGGAGGGATCCCGGGTAGAGATGTGGAACATGGTGCAGCAACCACGGATGGAAAGACTGATTTAGAAGGAAGCACTCCTCCACCCCGGAAGAGGGCAGAAAGTGGACAGTGTACATATGTCAGCTATGTTAGTTTTCATTCTGGTACCAGGAATACTCATTATAAAGATTACAATGATTCTTGGCTTTCGATATTTTCAGTATTTTCCTTTTGTGTTCAAAAACATTAAATTCCTCATAGCATTTATGGGAACCAATGCCTTCTATCATGGTTTTGGACAATGCATCCAAAGACATTTTTTATTTGCACTGGAAACTCCAGCCTTGATAATCAGCAGTAGGCATTACAGACAGTAATGGCTTCTGGGATACATGTAAGTGCCTGTCTCAGATGCACCATGAATAACAGCTTCTCATTTGTGCTTCCCTTTGACTGCGTAGGAATCACTGCTGCAGAAGACGACACAGACAAATCAAGTGAGCCTGTACAATAAAGACATTGTAATTCTGTTATCAGATATTCAGTACTAGAGCTGTGTCTTGGCGTATCTACTTTAGTCTGTTAATCAGCGATTAAAAGGAAGGTGTGCAAAACCTCCCCAAAATACATGCTTCGAATAAAGTTGGTTTTCTTTCCCCCAGATCTCTTATTTTACACACCGCCCTTCCACCTTTTACTGAAAAGAATTTCAGTTTCCACAAAAGTGTATATTTCTCAGAGTATAAAAGACTGTGTCCTAGAAATATTCAGTGGGCACAATTTGACCTCTTAAGGGACATGGAATCTAAACACCCTAAATGAATTCTGCGCATTCACACTATAGATATTTTCTCACTACAATATTCCCTGATAGTCAGTTTTAGAATACTGTTGCTTATCACATTGCAAATTTGCACTGTTTGGCAAAAAGCACGCTCAAAAAGGTTTCCTATGGAAAGTACCAGAAAAGAGGTAGAATAGGCTTACAAGTAAAACACTGACTTGGAAGTAATTATGACTAGCTCAGTGCTTCTCCTGGAGCTCAGACTTTTCATATGATAATGGGCAAATAAATTTTTATGCCTCAGCTTTCCTTGTTTAAAACAAGGATAATTCCATTTAACTACCTCGTAAAGCTCAGCAGCAAAAAGATGGCAACTGTTCGTTGAAAGACATAAAATGTAATGGAATACAGGAGAAGTTTGGAAGAAATCTTGTGATGCAATAGACATTTGAAAATATCAAAGAGATTTAATGATCACACTTTTAGTAGAAAATATGTGCCAAAAACACACCCAGGTCAAAGGAGCTCTTTGAAATGTAGAGGCAAATTTCAGCAGCAACTCATCCAGTTGATTTTCGCATATAGTCAAGAAATTAAAGCATAAACATTGCTCCCACACAAAATGAACCCACAGTAAAGCGGCAGTGGAGTGGAAAGTCCATGATGGCATTTCTTTCTTCCTGCAGTTCATCTTGCATGTTCCTGCAGTTGTGAAACACCCCAGACATACGCATCAAACCCCAGATGGTTATTCCAGGAGTTGCATAATAGAGATGCACATTCGGTATCCAAGAGTTTAACTCATCTTTTTAATTGATGATCAATTCATAAATCATTTTGAATGAACCCCTTAAGGGATTATTGAAGATCAATGTCACTTACATTTATTCCTGTATTAAATGATCAGCAGTAATTATGATCATAAGCACATTCTGGATTATTTGCAGTCCTCACCAATATCCTTCAAAACAAAGCACAACAGAAATGTGAGTGGATGGTAGGATTCAAACCGAGTTAAAAGAGCAGAATGTAGTCACAGTGAAAATGCACAACAGATTTTATTCTAGCCTAATTTACAACTTTGCTACTGAAGCTTGTTATCTTGAATGCAATTTTTGTACAGCTGCAGTCTAAATCTGGAGAGTTCAAATGGCAACTAAGGAAACAGTGGAAAAATAAGTTACCAAACTATGATGGAGGATAAGAGATAGATAGCAGAGATTCAAGGTAGATCTTGTCAAATCATGGTGGTGTTCAAGGCCAGGTTGGATGGGCCTTGAAGACCTGGTCTAGCGGAACTGGCTGATCTTTAAGGTCCCTTCCAACCCAAACCAGCCTGTGATTCTATGGCATTATGTAATTACAGATTGCACAGCTTTCAAGTGAAACTTGGTTTAGCCCAGCATCTGCCCTGTGAGACACTACTAAGGCATAATAAAGTGTACCATGATGCTTGTTAAGTGTGATCATTTCTAGAACGAGAAAATACTGCAAGAAAGAAGAAATTGACTCAGTCAGTGTACATTTTGAGGCAGCAAACACACAGCAATGATGCTGAAAGAACAGAATGTGAGAATGAGAGACCACAAGGGAAGCAGGATGATTTGTGCAGATTCTTATGCGTTTCTTTAATCTCACCCTAAAAACACCGGGAGGGACACAAAGGTGAGGCCATCTCTGCCTAGGAAGTGCCAAAGCAGGCAAAGACAGGAACCTGTAATAAAGAGAGGGTGAGCAGAAAGTGGAGAAGAGCTGTAAGGCTGCAGGCAGGGAAGAGACTGGGGACAGAGAGAAACGGACAGCTCTGACAAATGGAGAATCTATAAGAACTGGGCACAAATAGCAGAAGTGGTGTTGAACATGTAAAGCAGATGCAAAGAAGATGCTTACACACACCAGCTTTATGTTCTTGTATTTCTAGTCAGTGAGCTAAAAGGAAAACTGAAATTGATAGAGACCTCAGTGAATAGCAGAGATGGAGGAAGAAAACCAGAAATCAGGTCATTTCAGAAATAGCAGAGTGGTTATAATAAAGAAATAGTAGAATGGTTATAATAAAGATGTAACTTTGACATTCGCTCTTCTTTGAGCCAGAGGTTGGACTAAATGACATCAGCAGGTCCCTTCTAGACTAAGTTATTATATGATTCAAAGGAAAAGGAAAAAAGTGAGAAAGGAGGTGAAGACGGAGGCAGTTTGCATGGACAACTACCCTGAAGGAAAGCGTTATTGTTAGCAGTGGAAGACAGAGCAAGAATAAGGAAGTGGCTGGAAAATAATTCTGCTCTTCTTGTTGGTGTAACTTGCTCTATTAAATTGTGGAGACAGTAGAAAAATAATATGTAGAGAGGCAATAAAATATTCAAGAAAGTACTGCCACAAAGAATCTATAGGGCTGAGCAAGATACCCAGGAACGTGTACAGAGGAAAGAAGAGGCAGAGAAGATGAAAGCCTGAAGAGTTTTCATACAGACCAAAGTGAGCTCTGGAGGAATATGCTCCTAAAGAATTAAAAAGACACCCATAAAAGCACAACAAAGGGAAAATCTCACAGTGAAATATGAGTGTGGTTTGTAGAAGATAAAGTCAAGGAGACAGAAGGCAGGGGAAAAACCTTTAAACTGAGATTAGAGTAAGTTGTGATTGCTGTCAGTCTCAGTGGAGAGAAAAAGATAAAAATAAGAGCGGTGAAAATGCACTCAAAAGTGAGGGAAGAAAAGGAAATGAAAGTGGATGGTACTTGAGGAAAGTGGAGACAAAAGCTGGATCACAGCAAGGGTGAAGCTGGACTTCCATAGCAATGAGGCCATAGGAAGGGGAGGGAGGACAAGGGTGAGCCAGGATGAAAATTACTTACCAAAGCACATCTGTGATGATAAATTGGAGCACATTTTATTTGAAATAGAGATTAAAATAAGGAATATTAAAACTCTGATCTCACAAGAAACAAAAAGAAAAGCCTCAAAAGGCTCAGATGTCAGCTCTAAATATGCTGTCTGGAAAGCTGAATCAACAAGAAAACACCCAAAGAGGGCAGGGAGGCAGATGCTGCAGTTGGAAAAGCTCAATGGCAGCCTGGAGAAGCATAAAAAGTCCCAAAGCTGCTGCTGTATTAACATACTATAGTGACCATGAAATGCATGCTTGCGAAGACTGACCCTTCCAAGACACATCTCAAACAGGGAACAGCAGTTAAAACAAAATAGAATACAGCATAACAAGCATCTAATATCATCTTTGCTGGAACCATAGATTAAGACTGATATAGCAGATATCAAGCTATTTACAGCTTCTAAGTCCAAGGGTACTATAAAATGCAGACAGAAGCACAGACATTCAGGGAGGAGCAATAACACCTGAAAGTTGTGGGAAGCATTTGTGCTTCTATAAAGAATAAAATACCACTATTGGGTTCTGGTTTCTCAAAAAAACACTGATGACCTACACTACCATGGAGGTATCTCCAGGCAGAAGACTTAAAATATTTCAGAATCACATGTGTTTAATCAATCTCATTATTTGACTTAAAAGCTGAAAGTAAAATAATTCATTCATGCTCACTTGCAACTCATCCATGAAAGGAGCAAATACACAATATTGTCCCAAACTTTACATAAACTTTCTCTTCACATCTAACAGTTTTCTACAAAGAGAAGTTCCAAGTTAGAGCACATGATCTGCTCTGCACAAAATGCTTCTGAACATATTCAGAAGCAGGGGAAGGATGAAGCAACTTACTTCCCTTTAAGGTCATTCCCTTTTCCTTTGGAAATAGGCGATGTCCAGCCTGTGAAACAGTGAGGAGCATCTTCAGTGTCCCAGCAATATTTACACTAGGCAGAATAAAGATACCGCAGTCGGAACTTGGCCAGCTCAAAATGGTCATAGTGTATCACTGCATTATGTGCCTTTTCCATTTCATGTAAGATTAACTGTTCCTTCTCTGTATGTACATAATGTATTAATAGCTTAGATGGTGTATTCATATTATCATTTTGCTGTGTACAGGATCAAATGACAAATAAATAGGGATTCTATCGAGCCACATGCAACCCGTGTTTCTTTGCTTTATGGGATTATTTCATCACGCAATTACAAAGGAAATTATCCCCAGACCAGAACTACATTTGCAGTTTAAAAAGTCAAATCTGTCATTTGGAATCAAGTGATAAAAAAAACATTTTCTGTACTTGGAAATGAGATGAATATGCTCTGTGCTATGGTCAGGGCTGCCAGCCTCAGCACTGCGATCTGCACCACGCTCTGACTATATCCATGTCAACCTATTGTCTTGTGCCCATCACAGGGACATGTCTATGCCAGGTCTCAAGGTGGCATGAACCCATACAGCTTCACCAGAGCTCAATTTATAAAAGCTGAAAATCATGCCCTCTGTTTTTTAAATTACTGCTGTCTTTCCAGCATTGTGAATGAGTGCAGGCAGAAAGATGGCAGAGCAGTGAGGATTTTTTTCACATTAAAGTCCCATTTTCACAAGGGACTTTTCTGCTCACTTCAAAAGTTCCTCTGTTACTTTTCAATATATATGAACAATGTCAGAAACCAAGAGTCCTATTGTCCCAAAGGCACCAGCTACTTACAACTGAAAGGGTCCTCTCAGAGCTCAGAGGAGTTCAGCTATGCTGATGTTTGCAGTTGTGCTGCAAGCCCAGCTTGCCGTGACTGCATTCCCAGGACACCTCCAGGTAAGATGCTGTTCCTTCACTTTCATGTGCCTTCTTTGAGCAATGCCCACCCCTGCCCCGATGGCCAACTTAGCAGCTCGCTTCCTGAATAACACAGAGCGTGGGAGAGGTAACACTTAGAAGAAACATCTAACAACAGTAAGAAGATGCTTTGAGGCAGTGGTCACTAGACCATTCTGCTCACTTCCAGCCACTTCCCATGCTCCACAGAGTGCCTCCTGCCCAGCTGAGATTTACCATGCCCACACCTCTGTTCTCTGACCCCCTTGGAAAGGGGCACTTGTGTGGTGAAGTTAAGGGGGTTGTTAAAATTCTCTTAGCAATAGTGGTTCATTTTCACAAATGATACAACTAGGGCAGCATGTAGGTGAACATGACCTTTTGGGGGAGAAAATATGTTCTCCATATGTTGGCATCCAGAGCAGGGCACTTGGAGCACCTGCCAAGTAATCACAGGGTACAGTTCAGTGAACCTAAAAATACCACATTGAGGATTTACTCTTATCTCTTCGATAAGTGTCTATCAGCCACCATCACCTTATCTCATAATCCCCATAAAGAACTCTGTTCCAGGGGCTATGGTAAGCATCACTAGTCATTTTTAAATAGCTGTCCAGTTTGTTGTTTCTCAGAAATGTAAGTAAAAGTTTATGTATCCTTCAAAAGCACAAATGACTGTGGAAGAATCAGGCTTGCCAAGGGGACTTCTGGAAAAGTCTATTTCACTGCTTAATCACACCTCTTCAGCCTGAACCTGAGGAACACCTCAAAACCCGTGAAACTCATGCTTTGCCTTTATTTTAGTAACTGGATGCTATAAAACCTTGCTCTTTGAAGCAATTAACACCGATGATCATGATCTGACCCTGTGGGTTTTAAATAGAAAGCATTCCTTTTCTGTGTTCTCTGGGAGGTGAACACCATCACCGCCACCAAAGATAAGTTTCATGATGTTATGAGGAAGCTCAACACTAACTTGTTTCAACAAAATACAATTATCTTTCCTTTTCAGTACAACAGAGTGATTTGAAATTTTGGGAGTGTATGACTTACAGCTGTGATGCCAAGCTAGTTTTCCTGTCAGGACAGGCCATTTTCAGCAGACAGCCCTCAGATGTGTAATCCTCTGCTTTCTGAGGTCTCCAAAACTCATGCACCCTGGCCATTGAGTAAGCAAGAAAGCATCGAGCCCATTCAGCCTTCTGATCAATGAGAATCTAATTGTCCTTGCATGCATCTTAAGTCTGGGTAGTTATTATTGCTTAACACAATTGTCATTGCCTATATCTTAAGTCTGGCTAGTTACTATTGTTCAAACAGACACTAATTAATAATAAGCATCATCTAAATTACAGTATTAAACAAAGAACATAGTTGATACACTTCACAAAATGGCCATAATAAATAAGTGCCTCAACATAAAGCTTATCTCCAGGTAACAGAGAGCTAAGTCTTTTTCCCAGCCAAAATGGTCTGTGCTGTTTTATTTAACACAAGCCCCGAGTCTCCTGCAGGTCCCACGGCAGGACAAACTTTACACATGTAATGTCACATAACATCAGGAATCACAGATCAGAGGATTTTGGCCAAGTTCCCTTTCCTGTGCTATTTAATCACCTCTCAACTAAAGAAACCTGACACCTCTGAAAACAATGCAGAAAAAGAGCAGATTAGATGTTACAAGTCAATAAAGTTGGACAATGAGGAGCTGATAACACTAAAATTTTGCCTATTGCAAAATGTCACAGTTGAACGAATGGATGGGGCTTTCATGCCCCACTGAAGCATGCACAGGCTCCAGACTACTGGCATGTGTCAAGATGCTGCAAACCCTTATATCTACACATTTATAAAAGATACATCTGGTGTGTATTTAGTGGGAGCAGAGTAAGGTCTTGTTTAAATTGCACACATGAATTTGAGGTGGAGAGCAGGCGGTACTCTATGCCTCACAGTAAAAGCATGTTTTAACCTAAACTCCTCCATCTATAATGCATGCCATGAGGTGTGAAGGCCTCTTGCACATCAAAAAAACCAGAGCTTAAATTATGAATCAAGGCAGAGGTGGAGTCCTGGAGGCCAAGCAGAGTTCTCAGTCCACTGGTGATTTTAGTAAGTTTAGATTCCCTCAGATTATGTTTATGTGACAAACATGTATTGAAGATTTAATACTGTAGGTAACTTGAGCAACTTTGGTATATTTTGACTTGGTTTCACAGAAGTTGCTTTGAATGTCTGCTTTTATCAGGTTGCTGTTTTCTTTCCAAAATAATTCACCAGAAATTCATCCAACATTGTCAGACACAAGCAAGACAGACATGTTCAGATCATGACTTCAAATCATCTTTTTTGATCACAGCAAACCTACACAGGCCTTCATCTGGTTTTATGCCCTCCATGGCATTGTTTAAAGTACAGCGTTTTTCTCAGCTCAATATTGTGTCTGACCTTTCAGGTTTCACCTGTAGTTCCAGCAAAAGCACAATTTTCATTGGCATATATTGTAATAACTAGTGATGACAAAAGTGTGTGTTTCCAATTTAAACCCGCTTACTTTCATTTGGCACCTGTGCTAAACTTAGCAGTAGAAATTCAGGTACAGTGACAGCAACAGAGCCGCTGGAGGAGTGAGAGCAAACTGAAAGGGCTGATCTTAATTATGTGTGACCATTTGGGTTGTGAGCCTTCTTCACCTGTACGAACAGCTATTTGCACTGCAGCGTGTTTGCAGCATTGTCATGGGTTCAGCAGCAGCAGTCATTTTTCTTTAAGCAGTAGCTGGTGTAGCACTGTGTTTTGGATTTTTAG
>JASSUY010038593.1:15891-74322 GCA_032466535.1 Forpus xanthops | reverse complement strand
GGGGGGGGGAAGTTGGTGAACAGCTGTGTGGTTTCTGATTGACAGGTTGGGCTTAAACCACACCAATGACACAAACAACACATTACTGAATTGTTTCACAGCTGAATATGGAATTTATAAAACAAATCATGAACAGTATTGGAGCATTTAGCATGGGTTATCTGATTTAGTGAAAGACTAGCAAGTTCCCTCATTTTACTGCCAGATTATGAATAGCTATTCTAACTGTTATATCCCAATATGTATATCTGTACATTGCACACTGCAGATATACAGGGCCAGATTTCCAGAAAGTGAATGGAAGTGCACCATTTTTAAGTTTCCTTAATTCCCCCCTTTCATCCATCGTGCCATATTTGATTGAATGTGTCTCTCCACAGTTCCTTATTCAGACACAAGTTAATATTTATTATATACAGTGGACTTTCCCCTTGGTGCTTTTATATAGAAAAGCTATAGCAGACACATGATTCTTTTAAATATATCAACCTTTAACTTTTTGTAATGATATATTATATACCTTTAATAATTATCTGAACAGGCTATTGAGGCTGATTCCACTTAACACTTGATATGCTAGTCTGCACAGGGGTGATGCCAAGTTCAAGGCTTGTTTGTGGCCAAGTTTGGGCATTGCCCACATAGTAGCACACATAACAACAACAGCAACCAGTAGTAGTAGTAGTAGTTAAGTAGTGGCTTTGTGATTCTGAAAGTGAATTATTCCTCTCCTTCCTTTCTTAGCCTTCTGTCAAAATATCCCAGTCTTTCTGCTGAAATGATTCAGCTGACTATAAGTCTACAGACAGCATGAAAAATTATGCCCCCAGAGGATATATAGATGAAATGAAGAAAGAGATTGTTAGTATTTTGTGTTAAGGTATAGCAATATGTTCTTGCTATAGAAAAATATCACATGGTGTGTATTTCAACTCTTACCTGTTGTGAGTGCTGAAGACAGACAAAAAGTTCCCAGTCTTGCCTGCTGGACCACTGCTACATTAAGAAGTACCACCACTTCAACTAAGTCACTCTTGAAGTCAGAAAGTACAGAAAGATCCAGCACTTCGCCTGCCAACTCTGAAGCAGGTAGGGAACACCAATGCAATTTGTTACTGAAGCATGGTAGTATTGTTTTCACTAAGATACCATGTGAAACAATGAGATCTTTCCTTGGAATACATCTCTGGTCAACCACAGTTTTGAAATTGCATTAAAATGTCAGACAAGCCACAGCCTGTTTTCAGAAAGTGCTGCATGCACAAAACTTCAGCTTGATGCATCGAGTACTGAGAATGCTAAACACCAGTGTGTTATTATTTCATTAAACATTCAAATCTGAGTTTACATGAAGGTCGAATTGTAGCAATTTGGAGTTTGTCTGCTGGAAACTGCCAGATAAAGCATAGAAAAGCCTCCTCTAAGAAGCCAGTCAGACAATGAGAACATGATCAGGCAAATTCTGAAAATTTTCCAAGGGGATGTAATACTATATTTATCAAATCAATGAAAATAATAAAATAATGTATTTTATGCTTAAAATTATGATGAATGCACAGATACGATCTGTAAGTATACAGATTTTCCAGGGCAAAATATGGTTGGGAAATAAGTGGGAAGAATACATTTAGTCTTCAAAAAAAGTAAGGAAAGTGACTTAGTCTGACCAGCAGAGACACTTAAAATGCAGCAAATAGTGAAAACACAAAGTAATAAATGTTATTACATATATTACCTACATATCCAAGAACTCTGAATAATTTTGAAGGCCGGGCATCTAGAATAAAGACGTGTCCTTGTGTAGCTCTAGCGATGAGGAACTGGCCACTCTGATCATAACTAGGTAAAACATAAACCCAAGGAAACCCCAGTTCAATACAGTCAATAAAAAGGGTCAAATAATTCCGCTCCCATATCTCTGCTGACTTCATTGAGGGTATAAATGCAACTAGATTTTCAGCTTTTAGGATACTGGGTTACAAAGCCCAGTGCAATTTCTGATTGAGCGGGTGATCAATCTGAAGCTAACAATACTCCATAGCATCTGTGTTAACAACTTTATTAAATCTTTCTTTGAAATTCACTTATTTAAAAATAAAACTCCTATAGGGATTTTTATATTATTTTCAATAGCCATGTCTTTGGTTGCATTGATTTGACTTTGAATAAGCTGCTTTCTGTAAGCATTTTTAGTGATTTAGCTTAGGTAACTGTGAAAAGAGATTATGTCTAAGTCTCCAAATAACACACATATTTATATCAAAGTTTAACAGTTCAAAATCCATTCTATATTATGAAAAGTAGAAGTAAAATAACCTCAGACTCTTCAATAGCTGAAAAAAACAAAACCCAGACAAACAAAAAGGCCTTTTAAATCACTAGATCTAATTATAAAACTGGTAAATTCTGTAACTGTAAGCAAATGAGTAATTAGCAATGGTAATAAAAATCCACTATAAAAGAATGGATGACCAAAAGGCTTAAACTTAACTTCATAAAAACTCAAAACTGTATTCAGTAAGAAATAATCCGCTAAATTCAGATACATGGAATCATGCACAATAACTGCATCTGGGGGGATCTGTAGAAATTATCTTACACATCAGTATCTTTAGTGTACAGTTAAAGCTGCTTAAAGTAAAAGTTTTATTCTATTTTTCTCATATCAAATCATAGAATAGTTAGAGTTGGAAAGGACCTTAAGATCATCTAGTTCCAACCCCCCTACCATAGGCAGGGACACCTCCCACTAAACCATGTCACCCAAGGCCATGCCCAACCCAGCCTTGAATACCACCAGCGATTCCTCTTGCAAGCAATTAAAATAATTGAAGCTCTTAAAATATCTTAATTTGTTTGTTTTTTTTTTGTTGTTTTGTTTTTTTGTTTAACAGCATTATTTAAGCAACAAATTGACAATATTCCCACCCTTGTAACGTGATACCTACTGCAAAGACAGCACTGGAAATTCAGAAACAAAAATTCTGTGAACAACTCGTGGAGCTTCAGCTTCTGTAACATCAAGGAAATAGATTTGACCTCTCTTGGTTCCTACAGCAACGCTGTTGGAGGAGGGACAGCAAGCCATAGCAGTTGCCTAGTTGAGAAGTAAAAGAGACTTAACAGTTCCATATCTCTTTCTATAATATCCTACATGTCAGTACCCATTTTCTTTTACTATTTAAAAAAATTTGGAGAAGAAACCTGAAATGGTTTATCTAAGAAATAAACAAAGACAGTTTTAGAAAAATTACAGGGATTTTACCTATGCTCTGCATCTACATATCAACAGATAATTCTGTGCTCCCCAGAAAATAAAATTGAATCGACTATCCAGATTTTAAGTGAAAGAAGTTCCTCCTAAATAAAACAGTGAATGCATTGTTACATGTACAGCTGTAATAGAAAGTGATTTTTTTTCTTACTAGGTCAGATTTCAGGGTTTGAATGCACCTTAAATCAGGGCAAAGCATTAACAGTTTGAAATACTGATATCAACTCAATTCTTAAAACCTATTTTTCAGATCAGTCATGGAATTTAGTTTTTATACACCTGAAACTTTTCTTACAACACTCATTAAAATTAAAAAGTAATAAAGTAATAAAGTAAAAATTGTGATTATTATTCACAAATATGTGCTTAAAGACAGATCACAAGGACATGAGGTTGAAATGTTTTCTTTACAGTCAGGTTAAATACAAAATTAGTTAAAGGAAACATTCTGACAGACAATCTTTTTTAAATCGGTTTCACGGGTTGGTTAAAGACACTACTGAGCTTTCTTTATCACTGCTTGATCCAAATCTGTGGAATATTATGCTATGAATTGAAAAATATTAGAGAAAACTTCAAGTATCAGTCACCATATAAGCTCCTGGTTACATGTACCTGAACATTAAGGTTTAGCTTGCTAAGGCCAGTTCCATCTTCCAGCAACCAAACTTGTACTTCACCCGAAATTGTTACAGACTGTTGAAGAGAGAAAAGCATTGTCAAAGGAGGGTGGAATAAACAAATAGCCTGGAAGTGACTTGTGATCTTCTATAAAATATAAATTCAGCTAACGTCTAAGCACAGCAGATCAAAGGCCACTAGTTTTACTTGCAATTATCTTGCTTTCCCATTAAGTCCAGTTGCTGCAAGGTGCACCTGCCTAAGGAAGACATATAACAATTTTTGTGAATTGCTGCAACTATAGGAATGGTCTTTAAGCAGAATGAGACAGTCTAGGACAAAACATGTAAACTTGATCAATATTAGCACTTCCACTGTTCAGCCAGCAATAGAAAACCTTGATTATAATTTTCTTTGCAGAATAAATCACTTAAGAACAGGTCTTGTTTTCCCACATGAAAAAAGATACATATAACAGAGCTTGAGTTCTTGGCTACAGGTATTTTTCTAATTCCACAGTAAAGTATAGCTAGAGATCAATCAACCCTCACATTCCTCATTGAGAGTCAGGTAAAATCCGTCATTCCCATGTTAACAACAAACAAACAGATTCAGCAAATCAAACTGATTAAGACCCCAGGTTCCTAGGCTGGCTACTTGAAGAATTAATGACCTGGAGATGAACTGCTGGCTAAAATATGTCTGGCAGGAATCAAAGACATAGGAGGAAAGCAAGGAATTTCTCATAGTGGACAGATGAGTAAGGCCTTATTTGTCCCTGGACCCAGGACAGAGGCATCTCTCAGGTGGGTCCAATTTGTGCTGAAGGCTGAAAAAATAAGTAGGAATTTCTTGTTCCAACATCTATTTCCTGAATTGAATCCACCTTTTGCTTAGCTATGTTCCTGAACATAGTGAGTCACGCAAATCAGCAGCAGAACCAATATGACATTTTAGCAACCTGTGAATTATCTACCCTGCATTCTAGGGCAAGTTCTGGCCCTTCTATAGGCCATACCTGAATTAATGTCATTTACTTCTGTAACAAGTATCAGAACAGTCCCAATCCATGCAACGTTTTAGATTCTGGGCCTTAGCAACATAGTGGTTACCTTAAAAAAGCCACTATTATATATAAAACAGAATACCGTTTCTTACCACACAGTACTTGTTCCCTGCAAGAAAATCAGCTGCCAGAAAACAACTTCTGCATGTGTCCAGGAGTTTAACAGCTTCTCCACTATGTGCAGGTTTGTAAGTATAGAGTGTCCCCTGAAAAAAAAGAGAAATAATTCATCACTGCCCTATGAACATTTTCATTAAGACCTTCTGAAGACTTCGACAAAAAAATGCCACCTTTCTAAGCTTCAGTCTTTAAAGTTTTATATTTGACTCTAAACTGAGGTAAAAAATGCCCAGCAGAATTCTCATTAAATCAATGGGTTATATTGATTGACACTACCTGAAGATCAGGTTAGTTCATTTTAGAGTGATCCAACTAGTCACATTTTCAAGAAGTTCTGTTTCTCAAAATTGCTTTAATAAAATAATTTAAACCCACTCTATGTCATGTCACGCCAGGACTCAATAAATACTCTAAACCAATATAAAATACATATCAGGTTTAAGAGATGTTTTTATCTAAAGATCTCAAAGCCTCTTAGAAACAATTCATAACTAACATTAACAAAGATTTTAGATCATCATATTTTACAAAAGGAGAATGAAATCAGTGTGACTGAAGTTATCATTGCGCTGCTGTCCTGAATACAGAACCTCCTGACATGCACAAAAAACATTTCAAGAGCTTTAAAAATGCCAATTTCAATGATTAAAGGTCTGCAAGAAAGGTAGAATTTCAGTATTTGGGACCCTTGTGTAAACAACTGTACATCAACATGGTCAAAGAAGGATCTTGGACTGGGTTGCCAGACAAATTCAGGTACATGAACAGAACAGCTCTGCTACACAGCCACAGTAGATCTGATGTACACAAGTTACTCTTTTCTTACTGGGCGGGCACACATTAAGCCTAAAGCTCATGCACAATTGGTCCAAAGTGACCTGAACACACTGCAGACCCTAAAGTTATTCCACTGTACACACACAAGTGTTTATGTTGGGAAATCTCAGCATCAGGTACTATATCATTCACCACCTGTACAAGACAAATGTTCTGTGATTCATTAAAAATCTTTCCAATCTTTCATTAAAAAACACAAGCTTTTTTCACCTCTGATATAATTTGTGACTTGTGTGATTACATTACAGACATTTCATGCTAATGATATCAGCATATACATGTAGCATCACAGAAACTACATTATGTCATACCAGTATCTCAAATGCTATACCTGGTCAGTGACAAGCAGAAGTACAGTGTAATCAGGGGAGAATATGAGGCTGGATATGGGTTGTAAGATATCAGCATAGATTTTCATCTCATACTGCAGACCTTTGATTTGGTAAAAGAACAAAATGCCCTCCTGTGCAGAAAAATACAAATCCACATGAGACCTAGGTAATTTCTCTGGCAAAGTGAACTGCAAGAAGTTCTGTAAAACCTCTAAACTAACAGTGTTTAACTGTATCCCATCACTAACAGACTCATTTGCCTTTAGGGTATTTAAATCCAGTGTGTTTTTACCCTGGGTAATAAATCTACTGAAAAATGAAGGTATTCTTTAATACAAGTCTTAGTCCATGCCTGATAGAAACAGACTCTTTCATCAGTTAATTCTTCAGATTTCATATTGATTTTTTTGAGATAGTATAAGAATTTGTCTCAATTTTAAGCAGTAACATACAATGGTATTGTCAGTTTGTGTTAAATATTGAGTTAAGAGTTGAACAAAACAATTTGGCAGTCCCCTCAGCCATTTTCTCTCTTACTTTTTGTCCATCCTCCTTTTCTGTTCCTCTAGAATATTCCTTATCTTTTGTTAAAAGTAAGATTGTCCTTTTCTATTGCTTCTTTGACCACAAAAATAGAATCCCTTCTCACCCAGCTCCCTTCCAATTTCTTGTCTCAAGTCTTAACAAAGAAAATACATACACCAGAGAGGACCCTTATAGTTCTGCAGCCCTCCACTTTTTTTCTAACTCCTGTCTTTGCAGTGAACTCTGCAAATATACTCCCTTTGAACATTCTTTGATTTTCACACAGTAAACTAAAAGAACAAAAGATGCTTTACACTTCCAGCTGTGTACAGTCCCCCGTCGCAAAATGCCATGCCAAATAAAACTGGTTTTTGCAGATCCGTTGGTTTATCACCTGAGAGTACAAAAACAACATAAAACATCAAATCTGATTTATTGCAACAATGTGTCACAACTTCAAAACTGGGACAATTTACTATTTGGGAGTAAAAAGGCTTTGTGGGCTAAATATTCTTTGGACTTCTGCTGTGATTAATGAAGCAGAAGGTTGGTACACATAATTTGAAGTGACTACACTACTGTGGTGAACTAGAAATTTGAGAAATCATTTGACTTTTGTAAAGGCTGTTAAATAGCCACATTAAAGTTGGTCAATAACAGAATCACTTATGTTGGAAGGGACCCTAGAAGTCCTCTGATCCAATCTCATGATCAGCACGGAGCCAACTTCAAATTCAGAGCCAACTTCAAAGTTAGTTCGTGTTGTCCAGAGTCACATGCAGCTGAGGTTTGAATATATCCAAGAGTGGAATTTCCATAGCTTCGTGGTGTAACTTGTCTCAGTGTCTGACTACCTTCACTGTGAAAGTGGTTTTATTCCTAGTATCTACCCAGAATTTTCATTGTCCTTTGCCTGTCTGTTTCCATCTTGTCTCTAACCTTTCATTAAGTAAGTAAAGCAACAGCAAAATCCCACATTTCTGTTTCTTCAGGCTGAACAAACATGGTTCTCTCAGCCTACCTTTGTTTGCTGGGTACTGAGAATCTGCAATAATTTTTGTGGCCCTCTGATGAACTTCTTCCGTTATGTGATTATCTCTTTTCTACTGTGAAGCCCGAAACAGTGTTTGAAACAATTCCGTAAATACTAACTCAACTAAATTTCAAGTGATTGCAGTTGTAAAAAGAGTTACTAAAACTAAGCAGTAGAGAACCTATTCTAGCATCTTTATTCTAATGTAAATTAGAACGAAGAGAAATTATTTCACTGCCACTGTTTTTCCTGAGGCTATCCATTTGGTTGTCTATTAGCACAAAAGCTATTAATCATTTGTCATGTAAACATAAAAAAATGCCATCAACATATCTTACAGAGGCCAGTGTGAGCAGAGTTTTTCTAACCAGTGGCTTCCAGCTATACTCCCATATTATTACTCCCAGACATAGACATCAGTGGCACTATTAGCTTAATTTGAACATGGAAATACCTTTCTTTCTCTGTACTTCTTTATGAACATACGACACCACATCCGATATTTTATGCAGATGATCTGCACA
This sequence comes from Forpus xanthops, assembly GCA_032466535.1. Lineage (NCBI taxonomy): Eukaryota > Metazoa > Chordata > Aves > Psittaciformes > Psittacidae > Forpus > Forpus xanthops. Next base: position 65,990 of record JASSUY010038593.1, on the reverse strand, counting down.
AGAGAAAACAACTTATAACATCAACCTTGTTTATATGGCAACATTGCAGTAAAAGTCAGCTGTATTCAAGTCTACTAAACAATAGCCCAGGTCCAGTACAGAGTCTTCCTCAACATCTACCATTTCCGTCCTTTATGTAACTGAGCAGGCACAATCTTTCTCTGATTGAGCTTACAGCTGTAAAAGGGAATAGCAATACTTGGCATGGAGAGTGGTACAGATGCAGATTTATATATCTTCTAGTGCTAAGTGCTGATATTTTTATTTCTAACCATGGGTTTGTTTTTTTTTTATTTGACGTACTTACAAAGTAAACTTCAGTCAATCTCATAAAAAAGACCAAGTGAAATGTTGTGGCTGCTTATGGTTCTGTTTGCAACACCATAATAGGAATTTAGCATGTGCTTAAAGCTGGGCATGCACTTAAGCATTCTGCTAAACAGATACAGGTTGCAGTATGCTTTATATTAAGCAGAAGGTTCATTATAATATGAATACAGATAGTTGTGTTTGTTAGACAGTTTCAGGACAGGACTCAAAGAGGAATATACAGGTCAATGAAAAGCCCAGATGGCAAATATTCTTGTTGCTTTCCACTGAAGTGCCAAAAACATTTTGGTTACACCTCAGCTTTTTATTTGTTGATGATTTCCAGCTCTTGATTTGGTAACTATAAAACTCTGAGCTGAGAAACAGTGCTGGTTTGTTGGAGTATTTTTATAAGCAGCCTTTCATTTCTTTCATTACAGCACTTTGGGAATGTCAGGGAAACTTGCTGCAGCTTAAAAACTCGTGTATTACATGACAAAACAAGAAAACAAATTATCACCATCCTGTCTATAATCAAATCATTAGGTTGAAAAGGACCTTTAAGATCAAATTCCACCATAAACCTAACAGTTTCAAGTCTACCACTAAGCCACATCCCTAAGTGCCACATCTACAGGGTTTTTTAAATACCTCCAGGGATGGTGACTCCACCACTTCCCTGGGCAGCCTGTTTCAGTGCTTGACAACCTCTTTGATGAAGAAATTTTTCCTAATATCCAGCCTGATTCAGCGTTTATTAGTGAAACAGTTCTATGCTGGTCTAAAAGAGGATATTACCCAGCTGTAGTGCTAGAGAGAATCATATTCCAGTACTCCTCTTAGACCTGACTGAACCAGTGAACTTCATGTACACAGTTGGACTGATGCCTTCCATCCCTGCAAAGGATGATAGGTACAGGCTGCCACTGCCAAAACATTTTATGTCAGCTTTGTCTCACTGTCCTCCATCTTGGGACTGCTCCGAATGGCACAGAAGGGTAGCATGTGGCATTCTATTAAGCAACATTACCTTAAAATCAGCGTTGTTGTTTGAAGACTTATTATGAGTCTTCAAAGATATGTTCTAATATCATCTAACACACCAAATGAGGACAATCCAATATTTTATGCAAAATAAAATAAGGTTTTGGTACTTACTTAATAGTAAAAACACTGTGTAGAGCTGATATATTAATAATTTAACATTAATCTTGTAGGACTGGTTAATAAGATCTGGGCTCCTAGAAATATTGTTCATTTTATCAGTTTTGATAAAAATGAAAGCCAAAAGAGAAACCCAAATAGAAGTTCAAAAGCTATTTCAAATGCTTATCATACTAGTAAGATAAATATGGTTCTACAATATAGCTTTACAATTTCTGTATGATAGGCAGTAAGAGAACAGAAGAAAGCAAAAAAAGCTTTCACCTACCCACTTTCCTGACTACTTGAGTAAAACACACAATGCAGCTATTTCTTACCAGGCAGAGGTTTTTGTTGAAGGACAGAAACACGACATGTCTCAGCATCAATTGCCAAAACATATCCTTCTTTGCAGCCCACATAAACTTCTGAGGTTGCAGACCAGCAGTGGGCAGTTGGATGCAGTAAAGGCTTACTATAATTTCTAGGCTTCAGCACAAAAAGAAACAAATTCATTCAACAATTGGCAAGTATCTGTACAAGCAGTTACATACATTTTAAAGCAAAAAAAAGATCATTAACTTATAGAATCCGACCACTTGTATAACATCAGCCTTACTTTATTCGGTCATTTTTTCACTGAGGCTTGCAACTTGAGAAACAAGAACATTTTCCAGAACAGTCTATGTCTGGAGAGTTTCTTCAAGGGAAAAAAATATCCATTATGGATACTTGTAATGAAAAAATTGATAAAAAGACAATATAAAAATGACAAATAAAATGGTCCTGGGGAATAAGTGGAGTTAAGTGGGCTTGTCATGGTAAAGCACGTTAAAGAAAACTCAGGTGCCAACTGTAAGGAATATTGAAACAAAAGTAAATCAATCTAATTCAAGAAAGAAAAGGATTGAAAGCAGATTTCAATTCCTTTCACTCTGCTGCCCCGTTGTGGTTACACCTTGGTACTTACCCAGCCTCCGGAGCTTGTTCCAGAGTATGGAACCCTAACACATTTCAAAGAAGCAAACAACAGCACTGGCAATAGGCTTGCTTTTCTTATTTGCCTCTCACGCACCACTTATGAGTGGGCGACAACCTCCAAGGATGATGCAATATAGGTTGAGGACAGCTCCTTCAATAATAGCCTAAATAAAGAGTTCTCCACTTGGATGTTCACATCAATTTGAAAAACATTGATCTCAACCAGCTCAGATTTTGTGATAAAGAACAAAAACCATTCTGTCAAATACTGTGGAGATAGGGAGAGCTTTGTCAGGCCATGATACCATTCCTATTGCATTCAGCTGAATGCACCTCATGACCCACCACAGGAGAAGGAGGATATCTCTCATTAATTGAAAAAATAACTACAAATGTCAAGGCACAGATTTTAGGCCAGTCAGACAACTGCTCATGGACATGAGTAATGGTACACAAATCATTAGTGCTAATAACTATTGCTACATCTGCTACAGCAGCCTGTCATTGTGCAGAGACAATGAAGAACAGTAGTTACAGCAGCTCTGTAATGTACAGCCTTGTCCATTACAGAGACTGTAATCTGAAGATATATGCATATCTGAGGAACACAGCAAGTTCAGTCATTTCAATCTCTCTCAAAGTTGATGCATTAGACACTTTTCAACACAAGGGTCTTGATAAAACATTATTTCAAAGGGGTATCTTCTCAACCAAACATATTCTCATCAACTTGTGTGGGAACTGCTTTGCCAAAGCCACATGTTCTATGCTGGAGTGCTGGAGTGCCTGATAGGACATACATATGTGATTCCTCCCCAGTGTGGGGGGTTACAAGACCTAGTGGTGGTACATTGTAATACGTAAGAGGTGCCCAAACTACCATGTATAAGATGTTACTGGCATTATACTAAGTCTTTTCATTGGATAAATGTGAGGTCTGTATTATCATATTAGCATACCACAGGTTCCTGCCCAACCTTTTCAACCAAGTATGTCTGAGAGCACAAACTCTTCCAAGTAGAAAAGTTCATGACATGATTCTGCAAGTTCAAGCAGAAGAACCTAGCTTTTCTGAATGGAACAGCATCCATTCAAGGACAGAAAAATTCTATTAAGCCTCAGAGACCTAGCATGGTAATTGGGTTTTTTTGTCCCTAATGCCTCTTGTAGTTCACTTTATAGGCTAAAGAACAAAGTGGGTTTTGCAGTTCATCATCTGTACATAATAAAAGAGGCAGTAAGGCAGAAGAAAAATGCAATGCCCCTGATGAGCATTTTCATTTTCCATGTTCTAAGCAATCTGAAATAAAAGCAATTCATGTGTAAACAGAATCAGTGGATGATGATTGTTTGTAGTTACTGATTGTGCTGGAAACCAAGGACATCAGCAGGTACACAGCAAAAAACCTCTGTGAATCTGAATGCATAAAGCTATGAAAATATGAAGTCAGGAAAGCATCGTTCCCTGTTTTTATTTTTTATTTGGCTTTATAAGAAAAGTTTATGGCAGAAACCTATGGTATACTAATCTGATAATACAGACCTCACATTTATCCAATGAAAACACTTAGTATAATGCCAGTAACATCTTATATATGGTAGTTTGGGCACCTCTTACGTATCACAAGCCACCACATAGAAATTGATGGCAATAATCATGGAGAAGAATCCTACATTTGCTAGTTAAATGTTTTCACACTGGCTGATGCTTCTGGCTGATAGTCAAGTGAAGGTAAATTTCGAAGTGGGAACAGTTTTGAGGCCTCTCAAAAGAGGCATCTCAAAGGAGGCTAACAAGTAAATAATCAAATACAAAGTCAGACAAACATGCAAGCCCAACACTGACAGTGGTATTGGAGTGTATTTCAGATGCAGGGGTTGCTGTTTGGAATGAAGCTTGTGACATTTCAGCCAAAAAGAAAACAAATCCCAAAGGGAAGTAAGGGTACCTGATGGTGACTGTCAGTTTAGCTTGGGAATTGGCTTTCAAGGTTTTTGCAGGGCTTGGACATGGTTAAATGCTGACATGCTTATACTGCTTCTGGGATACAGATTAGTACCTCCACTGTGCAGATATATATGACTATGCTAGGACATGTGCAGTTCCAGCATGACTTCTAAGCCTTCTGTCAAAATGGATTTAAAAAGTATTATTGAGACAACAGATCTATTTACTGGGTTGTACCTGTTTAACAGGCATTACATTATTAACACCTGTAATGACTTGGAATAGTAAAAAGGGAAAAAAAAAACCCAGTAATTACCATGAATATTTCTGCTTCATCTCCTGCCAGTCCAGCAATGGCTGAAACTGGTAAAAGAGGGCCATAGTATGGGTCTTCATCATAAGAAACTGGGAAAAACAAATTGGTACGATGACTCACAGACCCTTGTGCATCAGGGAGTTCCACAGGGCTGTGAAAAAGGAAGAGACACTGTCTGAGGTGAAGAAATAAAATTAATAGTAAATGCTGATATAAAATTGAGAACCAGGTTTTCAGGAGTTTGAGACACCATCTCATTTAAGGGACTTTGCTTCTGTGAGAGGAATGAAGGATTGTTGTAGACAATCATTCCACACAGCACATACCGTTTTACTGAAACGTAATAGTAAGGCTACTACAAAAGAGGAAAGTTCCTAAGGCACAGAAACGGATTGCCAAGTTCAAGCTTAGTCTTTCCTTCTTGCCTTGTATAAACAACCATTCTATGCCATTATTTCCTTATTAAACAGAATTAGTAAAGTCACACACTTAATTTTCATACGCTGTGAGGATTCCTGATTAATGTTTACTTGCAGAAAGTTTAATGATGATAAAAAATCAGTAGCAGTATTTGCCTGTTGCACTCCAGAAATTTGTGTCTGAGCAGCTGTTACAATGCCTCTACTGAATGGAATGAAAATTGAGGAAAAAGGAGAATGCATGTATTTTCACATGTGTACACTATACTGACAAGAGGCAAAAATCCCTTCAGCCTTTTTTTCAGATCTCAAATTAAGGCCTTATCTATACTTTCCCTAGTATATGGCAATAGTTGGCAATATATTCATAGTTAAGAGTTCTATACCAACCTCAGAAACCATTTTTGCATATATAAATTCTAGGTTTGCTGCACTCAGGGAATTGCATTGACAGAGCCACCCGCTCTGGACCAGTAAATTGGCCACACAAGGTGGAAATCACACAGAAAATTGGTATTGCTTTTGTTACAACTTGTGAATAAAACAGCATATTGTGTAACTATGCTTACTCAGAAGAAACTTGATGCAAATGTGGTGATTTCGTAGCTACAAAAGCAATACTCAACATAGCCACTTGCAGGAAAGTAGTTCAGCTACTACCTTAATTCAGTTATGCGGCTTTTGATGGAGGCTGCCAAGTCAGTTGATTAGTATTAGCTTCACGATGTGTATAATCTGGACATGTGAGCGCTAAGAAATTAAATCATAAATTCAATTAACTTGACTTACCAGACAGATTCACACTGGTGGTGATTTAGCAATTACTGATTACAATTGCTTGGTGAACTAAATTGTATTAAATTCTTTGTGAACAGATGTAGGTTGCTAGTTTTAGTTATTAAAATAAACAACTAGATTTTTCCCTTAACCTAAAGGTCTTCACTTACTTTTGCTTCAGATGATGTTCATCATTATTCCTTTCAATATGCCAGATAGTAACATTGCTCTCATCAACAAGACAAAGTTGTTGCCAGTTCATAGGGTTAAAACTCATAGATGTTGCTGTTACCCCTGGCTGAGACTCACTGCAAAGGAGGATATTTTCTTGCCAGTTCCTTCATTAACAAGAGTTAAAGAAAATAAAATCCATTAAATAAGTCAAAAACATTCATGATAAAGATCTGGATGCTGTTATGACTGATTTTCAAGATCAAGTTTGGAAAACAAATATTTTCACACTGTTAGGTCCTGGTGAGAGTGCAAAGGAGGGGATTAATTTGTCACACCAAAAATTATTACTGCTACAAAAAGATTGAATAGTAAAATTATTTTGAAAACTGCTATTTTATAAACCTTATCATGCACTTCCTTTAGTGAAAAAACCAACAGACTCATGAGACATGGATCTTTTTCCATCAGTTCCATCAATGACTACTTGAATGGTCCAGTCAACTCTTTAGCACCCCAGACCTCAGCCTTGCTTTTCCAACACATGCTTTTCCATGCTTTTCAATGCTTGCAAGCTTGCAGTTGGGAAGGATTATTATTAAGAAATAAACCACAGTCAGCCCCTGATTGTCTATGGATTAATTACTTAGGTAATACAATAACTGTGCTGTGAATGCAGACACACAAGCTATGGCTGCATTAGCTAACATGAGCACTAACCAGCAGAATTTGTATAGGGCTGTTATGTATAGCTGACACAAGGCTAGGAATCTGCTTTCCACTGGATTTCCTTTTGTCCAGTGTAACCCATTTTATGTTCTCGTAATCATATTTCCCCATTATCTAGATTAATTCTTGACTGCATTTGCATTTTTAGGTGCTGTCCAAGAACTGATTAACATCATTTGAAGCAAATGGTTAAAACTGCTTCTTAATTTATTGGATGATATATCTGACTGTTAATCTAAATCACATTTACAGCTTTAGTATTTATCTTTACTGCTGAGAGGAAACAAAACCGAAAATGCATACACTGCTGTAAATGGATTTAGTATAATCCTGTTTTTCTGGCCTGCAATAAATTCACTTACATAAACAGGTCAGGATGCAAGATAATGGTTAATATTGATAGCACATGCAAAAAATGAGTATTCACACATAGTAACTCTCATCAAAATTACAGAAAGCTATAAGTTGCAATCCTGACTTTAAAAGATATTCAGTGTAGTTCTTTCTCTAAAGATCTGTCAGCATGTTCTCATCTCATACCTAACAGATAGTGCCAACACTCTTTTATAGTAGATAAAATACTAAGATCTGAAACTATATAGTACATGTATCTCAAAAAGAATCTGGCATTAAGCCTCCCCTTTGAACAGAACAGAATAAAGATCTAGGGATAAAATATCTCAGATGAAAGGCAGCTTTTAGTTATCCATAAGCTTTCTATATTTTGAGACTGACATAACTTTCAAAACATCTTTTATACCTCTGATTCAAACTGCTTAAAATACAGGAACTTTGCAATCATTATATTGCAATTACACATTGAGATTTCTCTCATCTGTACACATACATTGTACAAAGGATGAACAACATAATTTGCAAAAGTGGAGGTCCTGATCTTACAATAATTTCACACACTTGAGCAGAGCTCAAGTTATTATAAATTCTATGTTTAATGTGGTAAGGTAATTCTATTTTACTACTAAATTCTTTCTGACTGGAATCTGGGATAGTTCTTTCTTGACAATTAGCTGCTGATAGCGATACTTCTGCTGATTCAGATAGGTTTAACTTGTTTGGCCTTGGGAATTACCACTACTTTAAAGCATTCAAACATTTCTAGATATTTCCAGTTTAAGAACAATCTAAAGAAGTTTTTCAAGATGGTGGATTTTTGTTCAAGTGCACACAATGAACACATTAGATCACGTGTATTATTTCTGCTCTAAGTGACAAACATGCAAGCTCTTCAGGCCAGTGAGGCTGTCGGTTTCTACTGCAATATACACAGTCATCCTTCCTGAATTATGCTGTGTAATCAGAGCTCACAGCAAACATTATTCTTCTTCATAAGGGATAAATAAGAGGCATCTGTAATTCCATCTACTATCACTACTGAAATTCTGAAGTTACAGGAGTTTCTGCCTCTTCAGTAATCATTGTACAAGAAAAGGTCACAATTAAATTGGGAGTATACAGAATATTCCTTACATGTCCTTGTTCACCTTCCTTCTATTCCACCTTCCCTATTTGTTTTGGAAGTGCTCAGGCTCCACAGTCAGTGCAAGCTTGCTGGCAATTGAGGTGAGGAGGATTATAGTTTTACAGAACCATTTTAAGAACTGAATATACTAACTTTCTGTTAGGATCATTTTTTTTCTCACTGTATTATTTAATACTTCTTTTCATGACAATGATCAGAAAATGATGATGTAACCCAGTGAGCCAAGGTAGTGTAATCACTGAACAAAACTGTCAGAACTAAAATCAAGCACAATTAGAGGACAGCTAAACAAGAGGGGGGACAAAAGAAGTAGAAATTGGCTTTAAAATGTTTTTCCTTGTTTCAGCAGGCAACTTTTTTCACAAACAGCATGGTATTCAGCTTCCAGGGGTGAACAGGTAATCAACTGATACTGTGAACACTTTGAAGAAGGTACAAGATAGTTGTAGCAAAGTAACAGTCATTCTGTGTAGTAGCTAACAATCTAGTAAATCAACATCAACTTTGGTACAGAAAAGTTGCACACAATGATCAACCAGGGAAAAGGAGATGAAAGTAACCAGTGGGTCTTCCACATTTGTTAATTCATGCTACAACAGCACACACACAAAAATATGAATTAAATGTAAATGGCATTAGATTTTAAACTCTTACCATATTGAAAGAATAAATTCTGGGATGGAAGAGAAACTGGCTAGATATGGACCTGTGAAACTCAGTGCAAGCAAGGTGTAGTCCAGCTGAGCATTACCTGAAATGTTAAAGAATATGGTCCCTAATTGCCCTGGACTTTATTGTACACTATTCTACCTAACAGTAAGCTTCTCAGTTCCTTCATATCCACTTTAACTCTTCAAAAACATTATTAAGGCCTCTGATTTTTGGCTTGGCTAAGATTTTTTTTTTTATTTTCTCATAAAAATGCTCCCCATGTAACACTGCTTGGAGATTTTTCAATTTTTTTCAAGAACACCTTGGATTTTTAAAGTATTTTTTGCCCAAGTACCCTGAAATCCTTTGCAGTCATAATTTGATTCATATACAGGAGAAAAGCAAGTAGCATGAAACTTAGTTAAATGGCAAGGAAACTGAAACATGGGTAAGGTAAGCAGCTTAACTAAGGAGAGAAATGTTATAAGGCGGGCAAAAAAAAAAAAAATCCTAGACTCCAGGATTTAACTGCAAGAACCCTCATTCCTCTCACATCTCTGATTTGTCGATGTGGTTTCAGCAGACTGCTTGGAGCCTACTGCAGTATGATTTTTCTTGTGATTTTGACTATATTTTCCTAAAATCAATTCCATTTGTTTTCCCTTTAAAACAGTTCCATTTTGTACTGTCCTTTTCCTCTTTAGCTTAAGCCTAACTAAAATTAGGGCAGTGGAAAATTCCCTCCACTGCTTTCCAAGCAACTTACCATGAAACACTGTCCGATCACAGTTTTTCAAGTTTTATAAATAAAACCCCTTCAGAAAGTGGATGTTTTAAGCATTGTTTTAATGAAAGAGTGACAAGAAGGATTACCACATCATTACCTTTTAATTCTGTCAGTTTAGTGAGTTCTGGAAAAGTGTAGATATATATGATGGGATTCAGTCTCCGGTCTGAAAAGGCCAAAACATGACTGTTCCCGTTCTCTGCGAAGGCTCCCACCTGGCCAGTCTGACATTGCAGAGCTGTTGTCTTCTTTGTTTCAATGTCCAGGAAGAGGATGTAATTGCCACAAGGGTAGCAGACAGTTTGATTGTTGATAAAGCCAAAGTTCTTGTTTGAGAATCCCTGAACCCAACTTAAAAAGGGCAAGTGAATGTTAAAATATTAATCAAAGACAGACATTTCTCAAAACACTGTGATAAAGGGAATGGTGTAGTTCAAGTTACATTGAACTGATATTAGACTTATCCTCATACCAAGTTGCAGAAGCAAAATAACTTGAAGATCTAGTACTGTGGATCACTGTGTCAGTGTTTCCAAAAATAGAGGGTCAATCTTACCTTGTGGAGCACAAAGAGCTGTCATAAGAAGAGATGCTTATATTTCACTTTTTATTAAAAATGAAATTACCTGTTCATAGGCTCTGGTTTGATACTCCTATATTATAGTAATAGAGTATACTTCATTCTGAATTACCTAGGTACAATCCATACTTGGGACCCAATTGTGCTTGCTTAACCTTTTTACACTTTCATAGCTCATCTCATTCCCATAAAACAGAAAGTACAAAGGCATGGCTTGGGTTTATATGAATGTAACCAGGCTGACTGGTCTGCTTTAAACACTTCAACATGGCAAAACTTTGGAATGTAAACAGGATGTGTTACACAAGGACTGAAAGAAATTACTGAAAAGGAGCCAACTTACGAACTTACAACACATTAACAAATTCATAACTGCCTGCAGATCTTTCTGCCTTTCAGAAAGCATGTGGGTAAATATCAGGGGCCTCATATCGCAGGGATTGCATTTACCAAGTGAAGGCGTCCGAGCCACATCTTAGCCTGCTAGTACCATGGCAAAAAATCTTCAGCAGTGTAACAGCTATCCTCTGTGTACAACACTGCTGTTAACATCTTCTAATTTCTATTCAGAAACTTTCCATCTCTTCTCTTCTCCCAAATGAGAGAGTTTGACTGGAAAAGATCTCTGTCCCATGCAACTGCAATTTTTCATGACCATAAGCCAGTCATAAGAGTAGTTCAGCTGCTGAACCTCTGAACTCTTACTAGAAGGCCGTACTGCAGCCCCAGCAGTCTCATAGTTGAGTGTTTTAAAATTACTTGTACTAGGAAATATATATGGGTGCAGTGGAGATGGCAGTGGTTTTTTCCTCCCCCCCAAAAAGCTGGCTCCCATTACAATCATTTATACATTGGGATTCTTCTATTTTACAGCAAGGCACATGGCTTAGCGGTGGACTTGACAGTCCTGGTGTAATGGCTTGACTTGATGATTTTAAAGGTCTTTTCCAACCTACTTGATTCTATGATTCTATGTCCAGCAATAACTTCTCATTATCTTTTCTGAATAGCTTCTGCTTTTAGCTTATTTTGCTACATACCACATGACTAAGTGTAGCCAGAGGGAAGTGGAAGCATACTGACCACGTGCTTGTGCAGATGAACTGAACACCATAGCAACAAAAAGGAGGCATTTCAGCTGATTAATGCTTTTCCAGACCTTTTACACAAGAACAAGCTGTACAATACGCCATGGCACATAAGCAGACCTTTATGAACATGCTCACAGGACTAGCGGTATGCTTTTCTCTCAAAAGTTAGATCTCAATAGCGGAAATTAAGTATTTTTAACTTTTGTTTGCAGGGGCAAAATAAAATCTAGAAAACATGTATGCAGGGAAAAAATAATGGGATGACAGAGCAATTTATCATCCTTATACAACCAGTAAAGGCTTAAGGGGACAAGGATTCAGGCTGTTACCTGATGTCATCTCTGACTAGTGCAGTAATCAGCCATGGCACACTCACATTTCCCATGCTATGTCTGTCTCCAGTTCTATATAAACATTGTGTCAGAAGTATTTCAGTCATAAAATTTGCCAGCTGGTGAAATGTAGATGGGACAAAGTAATTAGAGTTTCCTTACAGAGCATTTTTTTCCACTGAAAAATGCTAGCTCGATGAGTTTTGTCAAAGTTCAGTGCTTTCTGAAGACAGAAACTACAGCATTGCAATTGCCTGCTGCAAAATATTTTTTGTCACTTTCTTCTGATATACATACTGCTACTGCTACATTAATTGATAAGAAAAGCAAACTTTAAACTTTTCCATTTTATGGAAATGGACTTTGCTTTACATTCAAAAGGATTTAAGTTCTTTTTTTATTTTGGATAATATTGTCATTTCACAATGGTGTTTTCACAAAGCAGAAAACCTGGGTCATAGCTCTTGCAAGTAACACCAGTTTGCACAAGGAACTTCCTCTGAATAGCAATGACATGCTTCAGATGGTATATTTTTCACTCTGCAAGTATCAGAATGGTTAAGGCTGAAGCCTGCTTCTCCTATCACTTGAACAAATAAGTTCTGCACCTATAATTATGGATGCATGTAGCCACAAGCATTGATGAGATGTCTGAAATACTTAGTGGGCAAGGAAACTTAAACATCTGTCCCATTACATAGAAAGTATGTGTAAACACCCTAGATTGCTGTGAAAGGGTCAACAAAGGTGGGATAGGATAATTTATCTACAGCGCCTTTCTGTTCAGAACCAAAAAGCAAGTTGTTGGACTACCAAGAGCTCTGGAAGAGAAGTGTTATTCTATATAGTGTGGGTTATATTTCTGGGAAATCAAAATCTGAAAGTCTCTGACACACAAATTAAGTTGCTGAGAAAGGCAGGACTTAGAATACCAAAATCCATGGCAGATGATGGTGACAGTGGGGTTTAGGAGATACACAACAGCCAGGGAAATTCTAGAAGTTGAAGTTGTCAAGGTAAAACAGACGAGAGATGTGGTCAGAACAGAACTGTATGGGTTCACAAGGCCAGGTACTGAGAAGAAAATCACGCTGCAAAAGAACACGCTGTGTGCTGCCTGAACTACTACAGAAAATACAGTAACTTATGCCACACTTCTTATCAACTCGTCAAGCTCCAGCTTAAAAGCAATCTGGGTTGCTTATTGCTATGCTAAGGGCAATGAACCTAAGCTTCATCTAAACCCATGACAGGCTCAGTCGACACTATATGCTGTGGTACAAGTGTTTCTTTCCCTCCCTGTCCCCCAACAACCTGCCGCCCTAACACTGCCCACAGCACACCAGCCTCCTTCCCCTCTTAAACCCTATTCTCTGCATAGAGCTGACCCGGGGAGGAGAAGAGCAACGCCCCGGCAGCACAGGACACCCCGCGGGGGCTGAGGGCTCGGGAGTGTGTGGGGCGGGTGTGTGTGGGAGGTTGGGGGTGGGTTTGGGGGTCGGTGTGCCGAAGGGCACAGGCTGTCCCGGCAGGCCCCACCTCACTTCCAGCGCGGCCTCCTCGGCCGAGCTGCAGCGGCGGGCCCGGGCGCGGGGCTCCTGAGCGGCCACCTCCATCGGCACCGCCGGCTTGTTTACACCCGTCTCCTAGCAACCGGCGGCCAGCCTCCAAGCAGGCTGCTGATTGGCCCGTGGCCCTGCGCCACTGGCCAATGAGCACTGTACTACTATAGCAGGAGTGTTTACTTAGCAGGAACTGAGAATGCTAATTAAAACTAACCACAAAAGGATAAGATAAAAGTCTAACACTGATAAGAAAGATAGCTCTGGCATAGGGGAAAGGATGGGGGTAAAAAGTTCAACCCTAAAATCTGGGACAAAGGTGACTGAGGAAGACTTACTTCATCAGAAGACCCCTGAGGAAGACTCTTACTTCATCCCGAGACCCCCACCCATCATCACGAAGAAGCAATGCGCATGCGGAAAGGACTTGCGAAACTAATTATCATACGAAGCGAGAGCGAATTTACATGTTACAACCTCCTAATGAATATGTATGTTATGCTCCATCAAAGGAGTAACTGTATAATCCCCGGTATGCCCGTTAGGAGGAAGGATCCCTCGTGCATCCAGCGCTGTAATAAAGAATATAGCTACTGTTAAATCGGACTTTGTTTTTCTCCAATTCAACTGGCGAACATTTACAAGGCCAGCAGCCCCAGGGGAAGGAGTGAGTGGGGCTTTGGACCCTGACTGGGGAAATTTAAGTACATAGTGGCGAGGCGAGACAGTGATATTTGTGGGTAATCAGGTGTTTTATCAGGTGAAGGAGTGAGTCAGCCGTGGGATTTATTCTCTTGGACACCACACTTGTCCTTCTGCAGCTGCTGCTCCTATTCTAATGGAATATGACCTCTCAGTGAGGCAGCTATGGCTGTCCTCGTGTTGCTTCCATGGTTTTCCTGTCATGAGGTACTGCAGTTCTTGCGGTATGTAATACAGCATTACTGAAACTTCAAAGAAAATGGAGAAGTTGATCATTGGAAGGAATCACAGAATGGTTTGGGTTGAAAGGAGCTTTAAGGATTATCTAGTTCCAACCCCTCTGCCATGGGTAGGGGCATCTCCCACTAGACCAGGTTGCTCAAACCCAATGAAGTAAAGCTAGAATCTTTGCCTATATACTTACAGCTCTTAGCATGGTAACACAGTACAAATCTCAAAGTATTTAAAAGCAATAATATCTCTCTTTATGCTTTTCTAAAGGGAGAAGTGTTATTTATAGTGTTTTGCTTGTGTTAGTTTGTTACTTATCTGTACAGCAGCAGTGTGCAGATTTGTGATGCTGCTACACATTCACAGTGCTACAGAGCAACAACAGTGGCACTCCTATGCAGAGGCAGCAGGGCAAACCTATACCTTACCTCTTATCTCCATGCATGCTCTGTGTGCCATGCGAAACCAAGGCAGAATGAAGTGTTTTAACATGGTGCCCTTGAGGGGCTATTATATCACACAGATCTTGTGATGCTGCTTTGGGTTCCTCCATGTCTCTCTCTGGGCTGTGTGTTCTTAATTGCTAAAGAAAATCTCAAATTAATTTTCTCTTCTTATTATGACCCAGAATGTTGCTGAATCTCTCCTAAGGCAGGCACTCAGAGGAATGAGAAATATGTCCTCTAACAGCTATTTTGCTTTAAGGTAGGGAGAAATTATTTTGTTGGCACAGGACACGTACAGGTTCTGTTTGCCTAGGGCATGGCAGGCTTGTGCAACAAATCACTGCTCCCTTCACAGCTGCTTGTTACATAATCAATTAATTACCTAATCAAACCACAATGACTTATCAACAAATCATGTGGTTCTTCCATTCTAATGGACAATGGTGTCAGGTGTGTGATTAGTTTACTAGTGGCTATCTCAATGTTTGTCTTGTAGGAGGAATTACTGCAGAAAATAATGGTCATTACAACATGATGTCTGGAGGCCCATATCCAGTTACAAAACAAAGCCAAAAGTCACCAACAAGAAAAACTTCCCCACTGCGTGAGCATGGATCCACTGATGAGACTGGAGAAGCTCCGGCTCTTGTGTTAGCCTTGGGGCTTTGACAGAAAAGTGACCATTGCCAGGGAGGCAAGGACTGCCCCAACCCTATGGTGCCTACAAAAGTGCTGTTTCTTAATAAGATACAGCTCTGACCTGAAGGTTGGGTGGAAGTGCATGGACTCTCACATAGGGAAGCATTTTATTTCTAGGACCATAGGCCAACTTGGACACTGTGTGAAATGCATTAAAAGGCAAGCTCCTCCATTTCCACTGCTATAGTTCACAAAAAGCTGGTACAAGTAAAGCCCTGGTGCCTTTGCCTCAAATGGAGAGAAAAAGGGTTGGAGAGGACTTCAGTCCATGGTTTTGTTCCCTTTTGCTCTGTGCACATAGTGATGTTCCCATGGCTTACATTTGTAGAAACAAGCATGAATCCCCTTAAGTAGTAATTAAATAGAATCTAGCTTTTGCTTGCACCCCTTTATCTTTTAGGTTACCTATGAGATAATCTGTTCTCTTTAGGGTTTTCCTCATGAAGCAGAATAGCTGAAGAAGAGAGAAACCCTCCTTGTTATCCTCAAGGTGGGATTGGATTTTGATGGCAATAAGTGATGCTGTAATCAGGAGAGGACCCTTTCTAGGGAGAGAAGCAGAAGGAGGATTGAGGCGTCACCCTCTGCTAGAGGCAACGCTTCACAAGAGGTGTATGGGGTGGAGCTTTGCTGTCGGTTTCTCATTTAAATGGCAGTGCCAGCTAATACGGGTTGTGCTGAGGTTATAAAGAAAAGAGTATTAAGTGCAGCTTAATAGTACCTGTTCCAGCAAGCAGCTCAGCATCCCCGGTGGGGAAGGGAAGGGCTACCGGGGCGCTCCCTTATCTCCCCGAAACACAAGTTTTCTGCTCGCTGTGGGACGCAGCGCCTGAGAGAGGCCGCCCATCGTCCCCAAAGGGTTGGAGGCCGGCCCCGGCCCGGCCAAGTCCCACTGAGGAGCGGTAGTTCCCACCTCCCGGGAGAAGGCGGGGACGGCACAACACCACAATACAGCACAGCGCAAGGCTGCTCACTGCATCGCTATGGCCGGAGACCACTCTCGCAGCTTGGGCAAAGGCAAGCGCGGGCCCTGGCGCGTAGCGGGCTGCTCTATCTCCTCCGCTGGGCCTGGGGTGGGTAATGGCTGTAACGGGTCTTCTCTTGTCTTCTCAGGGAGCGCGGCGCCGGGCCCGGTGCCCGAGGGGGTGATCCGGCTCTACAGCATGCGATTCTGCCCCTTCGCCCAGAGGACGCGCCTCGTTCTCCGCGCCAAGGGCATCAGGTGAGGCCTTCCGGCGGGCCCATGAGGCAGGCGCGGTGCGCGGCTCCCCACCGGCTGCGCTCCTCCGCTCCCTGGCCTGCCCGCAGCCCGGTGCCGCCGCCGCCCGCTGCCAGGCTGGGCTCGGCACGGGTGGAGGGTCTGGGGCCCGGGCCCAGGGCTGGGAGCTCGGCAGTGAGGAGGGTGTTTTCGGCCGTGCTCGGGATTGTCTCGTTGCCGGGCTTTGCTATGGCCAGTGGTGCTAGGTGATCCCACTGCCTTGCTTTATCCTTTGTTTTTAATGATGGTGGTGGTTAGGTGGCTGAGGGCATCTAATGAATTGGCAAGGAAGGGACAGCAGCGGGAAGCAGCAGGAAACAGGATTGAGTGCGGCAGGACTTTGGTTTTGCAGAGGCTGCACTTGTTCAGCTAGTGGTGATGATCACTTGACATGCTGCACAGCAAGTTTCCAGAGCCCCAGTTCACCCCAGAAGGTACCCACCAGTGCCTCATCCATGAAGGGACACCTCACCTCAGTCACCCTTCCCCGTGCCGCTGAAAGAAAGCATTGGTAGTTTCTGAGCTGCAGCCCTGGGGGATTTCAGGGCAATCACGAATGTAGCACTGGGTCAGAGCAGAGTCCCTGGGGAATTTGGGGGCAAGTGTGTGTGGAGTCTGGAGCAGGGCCCTGGGGGATTTCAGGTAGCTGAGAGTGCAGGACTGCATGGGAGCTTCACCCTGGTGGCTGTAGTGGTTCAGTGTGCCGTGCACAGGTATCTGCTGCTCCTCTGCACCCTGCTGCTAAAGTGAAGTTTGAGAAGAAACTGGTAGAGCACATAGTGCTAGAAAGGAAATGGGAAAAGAAGCAGCTGGTGTCTGGGCAGTGCCAGCGGTGCCTGCTGGCGTTCTGTGCTTCTCCTCTTAATTTTGTTTATCTAGAGCAGCTCTTAATGTACCCAAATGGGTGCAGTGCTTAAAAGCCACGTGGGATTTTTCTCTCCTAAGGATTAGGCCTATGAGAGGGTATACTCCTGCCCCCTGCTTTTGGCTGGCTATCTATGAGGAACAGCTTCTGCTGCAGCCTGAACAGCAGAGGAGCCGAGAGGAAAAGGCAAGGTTCCCCAAATAGACAGGAAGGTGGGAGAACGCCCCCGCATCAGCACAAAACGCCTGCAGCACTGGCATCTTTGTATCACATCACTGCTTCCTTGTTCCTGAGCTCCTTCAGCTTCCTAAGAACTGAATCCAAGACGCGCAATGCAGTCAAGTGACATCTGAGGTAGCACAGAAAAACATCAAGAGCTCCTTGCTAACAAACAAGTGATGATGACCCAGCAGAAAGAACCATTGGCAGGAGCCTGCAAACTTGGGGTGGGAATTGCAGCAGCCCTCAATCTCAAATGCATGCATTGATCCCAAAAAGATTTCCTTGCATGAGTCCCATGGTGGGTGAGGAGTGCACTCTCCATTAGGGAACAACTCCTCAGCATTGACTCACCCCATGGTCACAATCAGTTCCCCTTTACAAGGATGGCCTTCTGGTGCTGAGCCATGCAAAGAGTTAAAGATACACCATGTTGCACCTTTCTGGGGGTTTTGTTGTATTTTTTAAAATGAAAATTTAGGCTGAGGTGGGCCAATGGTCAGGATATGCCTTCTGGAAAGTACCACCTTGGAGCAGCTCACTAACGTGCCCCTGATGTGTGCTGGACAATGTGGTTAGCATTCAAGCTCAGAATTTTCCTCTATATTCATCTGTAAAAAAAGGGTAATTCTTTCTGACTAAAAAAAATAAAATGTGCCTTTCTAGATAAGCCCAGGGTCGAGGGCTCCTATTTGGAGGACTGTGAAGGCTGGCACTGCAGCACTGGAGCTACTGCATGGTTTACAGCCAATGGAACATTTCTTCAGAACTACATGAAGCCTTCAGGCCAAGAAGACTTGGGAGAAGGTGAACATTAAAAATGCATAATGTGCCTTCTTAAACATGGCAGTGCCCCTGTTCTAGCTGTCCCCGAGATGGGGGACAGCTAGAAAGAATTCTCATTTTTCACCTCTCCTATTCTCTTTGCCCTGCATATTCAAAGGTGACTTTCTGCAGGATCTTCTGGGGCCCTCAATCATGTTCATATGGGTCCAGTGCCAACCTGTTAACAGTCTCTCATTCTTTTAATAGCACTTTTTATTAGGGAATGAGCATCCAGCAGCACTGGGTGCTTCTGTATCTATGCTTCCTTCACCCTTGACACAGCAGGGACTTGCTAACGTTGCTGGGGTGGTGGTCCTCACTTCTTGCCTGCTTTTCAGTGTTAACACTGAACTTTGGCCTCTCATTCAAGAAACCAGACTTCACTGTAGAAATATCCACCTCTTTCTTTCCAGGCTTGCTTTCTTCCACAGTCTGTCTCAAAGCAGGTCCAGTTCACTGCCCAGGGTGAAAAGGAAACAGTGGAATATTAGTGTGATCTGGTCATTGTGGCACCGACCACTCCCCTGAGGATGCTTCCAAAAGCCCTCTGTAACACAGGTTTTAAAAGAAAAATTAAAAAATTGCAACCCCTCCAACCCCACTAAGTCTGTTTCAAATAACTCTAATTCTGCAGGGTAGAAGCCGAGCAGGATAATTGCATTACCACAGGGAGAGGCGCTGCAATGCCAGCTTGGGACAACCAGCAAGGTCAGTGATGCAGGAAATATCTGGGTGAGCTGGACACTGTGATCACCCCTCCACATCTAGCCAAAGGAACTGCAAGCTCATGTTTATTGTCCCTTCATCAGGTTTATAGCCAGCATGTTGGTAAACAGGAGTGTGAGGGGACAGGGACCTCTCGAGCCTGGGGACATGAATGAAGCAAGCCCAGCCATCTCCTATGGACCTGGGGTTTGGCTTAGGCAGTGGATCTTAGGTCCAGGGCCTGCAAGCCAGTTACTTCTTGATGTAAATCAAATGACATTTTCCTTCTCAGTTGTGTGCCAGTGCTGGCACTGTGCTCCCCACCTGCAGGCTGACAGCCTGCTCTCTGTCTGGTGACCTGTTCTGCTGTCCCTTCTGCCACATTCTTTCCATGAGCTGCTGACAGTTGCATCTGTGTCCTTTCTGAGCATATCGGGGCAGGGGAACTGGGCCGTGTCATGCCTGCGCATCAAGCCTGCCTTTCAACCACTGTCAGCCGCTAGCAAGCTAAATTTGGAGGTTCTTGGCACTTGCCATTAAAGGTAAGCCCTGGCAGGATGTGTTGGGTTGAATGCAGCCAGATACCTGACTGCAGGAGGGGAGGAGGTTTTATCGGGGTGTAAGTTTTGAAACAGTGATGCTCTTCCTGCATTGCAGAAGTAGCAATGTTTCAAGTGTTAAATGTGCTTTCTGCTTTGAGAGCAGGTTTCTCTTTCTGTGTGAAAAGATACAGTCTGGGGAACATAATTGCAGTCCATGCTGTAGAAAAGATATGTCAAATACAAAGAATATGAAAAATAGCCCCAGGAGAGGGAGTTCAGCCTTCTGGAACAGAAAACGCAGCGCATCTTGCAATCCCAGCCATAGTTCTGCTGGGGCTCCTGGTGTTGAAACAGCAGCAGATGAAGCCAAGCACATATGATGCACACAGCAGTTCGTGCTTCCACACTACAGTGGAGGCAAATTAACTACTGGGCTCCTCCAAAAACTACTGCTCCTGCTCCTTGTCTTTCTCATCAGCTTTCCCTCCTTCCAGCTGCATGCATCCGCTTCCTGTTACGGGGGTCATCTGCCTGCAGCATAGTGCCCGTTTGGCCCTCAATCCTGCCAAATTGGGGTTAGGCAAAGGTTAGAAATAGCATAAAAATAAGAGTGAGAAAGGAACCAGGCTGGAGAGCAGGGTCTCCTCTTCTGACAGCAAGCTGCAAGTGTATTTAAGCTGTCTAAGGAAATCACAAGTTCTGATGAGGCACAAGAGCTAAACTGAGGGAGAAAGAACTGGAGGCACTAGCTGAGGTCTGGGGAAGCAGGTCGAAAGGCATGATGCTCACAAAGTCCCATTAGCTTATTGGGGAGCACTTATAGTACCAGGACCTGCCAGGCTTAAGGGAGACTTGCCTCTGCTTGAGTGACTGAAACTGAGACTAGGCAAAATACTAGGTATGATAGGTTAGGAAAAGCCCTGTGGTGACCTTGGGTTTTGTGATTGGGTGGCTATTTTCCAAAACAGGGATTTTTCTGATGCTGAGTTGTGACTTGAGCCTTCTCTCCCGTCTCTGTCTTCTGGCTATTTCTTCACCATCTCCCTTTAAAACTGCTGTTCCTGGGAATGACTCCTATTTTTGACCATATACCAAAAGAACAAAGGGGCATGAGAATTAGTGGGAAATTGCTTAGGGGTAGCAAAACATAATATTTGAAAGGTTTCTTCTCCATTTGATTCTTCATTAATTGGGTTTCAGAGAATTGGGAAGTGCTTGTGTGTGACAGAAGAGGAACATATGAACAAGACCACTGAATGCTCTGTTTTATCCATTAGTCTGTCAAGGCTTAAAAATAGTTGGCTACTTCCTTTCTGTACTTACGCACTTTGATGCAATTCAATGGTGAATTCAATGAATGACATTGCCTTGATGCATGGCGAAGGCCTCCTGGAAGGAGGAATGAGGAGGTGTTGCAAGCACATTGACTGCTGGCCTCCCTTCTTACGGCTTCACCTTCACACATGCATGTACCCAAACTTGCAGAGGAACAAAGCCTTTGAAGGAGGCCACCAAAGACACTGCTGTGCCTGTGGTTAGTCCTCTGATGTGTTCTCACCATGGCCTTGGTCTGATAGAGAGGTTGGAAAAGCTCTTAACAACAATCACTAGGCAAAATGAGGCTGCTAACTATGAAACCCTCTTGTTCTTAAAACCGAGATAGCAGTTGAGATCTGGGAGATCTGTCACCTGCCAGGTAGGTGGCTACACAGCGCTTCAAGACATCGTAAGATGATCTAGTCTGAGGAAAAAACAAACACATGTGATTGGTGATATATGTCAGATCACATGTTGTCAAAAGTAGGTTGACAGTTAAGAAAATCACAACTCTAGGAGATAGAGGGAGGTTTGGGAACAAGGATGCTACCCTTGTTATAGATCCCATATTGCTGCAGTCCATACCCTGACAGCAGTACTGCACCACCTCCAAGCAGCCACTTCTGCTTGGAGCACAGGAGAAAAATAACACTTGTGTTTGCATTCTGTACTGAAGACCCCTTCCCTGTGCTCTACCCAAACCTTCAGCAGCAGGAGCACAGGACAGCTTGGATGTGACAGGAGCATGAGCTCAGGGATCAGGCTTTGTGTCAAAGTAAGCATTTCCTGGGTGTGGGAAATGTGTTGGTCTCTGGTCTGTCAAAGCCACCATCATGCTGGGGTAACTGGGGAGCTGTAAGAGACAGAGGAGTGTGAGATCTTTTTGCATGCTGTTCAGTCATCTGCTTACACTGAGACTGGTGCTTGAGAAGTGGAATGCTGCTTATCCCATCCTCAGTCTCCAGAGCCTTCTCGTTGTTTTCCACTGAATATCCCTGGCATGCCAGCTGCTATGATGTAACCTAGCTGTGCACAGCTTAAGTTGTCTTGGCTATGATAGGAAATGTGTGAGGCCATGCTTGAACTGACACAAATGTTCCAGCTGTAAACTGGTATGAGGAACCTGTAGATGCCTTGTGCTGTTGCCAGGAGGAAGGAAACCAAAAATGCTGATTGTGCTCCTTTTTGAAAAGGAGGTGGTTGTATGTGTGGGTGATGGTAGAGGAAAATGAGAGGCAACATAATTCTCAAGTTTGGGAGCTGCCATGAGAAAATACAGTATGATGGTAAGGATTCCTACCAGTGGAGAGGAGTGTAGCAAAGGTCATTGCTATCATTAAGAAACCAGGGCTGGAGAGGTATGTGAACTGGGATCTCCCAGCAGCCAGCTAGCCAACTAGTAAATGTGAAATTGTATAAAGTGCAAAATAGTTTTCCAAGGCTATCTCATGCCAGGCTATCATAGTAGACTTATTTTGATAAGATGATTGAGTATGTAGGTAGAGGACTTTAGAAAGGGAGTCCTTACAGTGCTACAGGCAAAGCCATTAAACTGGAGAAACAGGGGATTAATGTGAGCATTGTAAGGATTTACCTGAAGAAGGGATGTTAGGAAGTTGCGCCTCAAGGGAAGCAGGCAGGGTGGAAGGGGTTAGTAATGATCCTCCTCAAAGGGTTGATCTTGTTTAGCCAGCAGGAAAACAAGCTCTAATCAGTTTCAGTCAGATTTGAAGGGCTAGTCACTGCAGAGATTGCACAGGGTGCAGCACAAGAAAAGCTGATGGCGCTGAAGACTGGAATAGGGAAAGCAGGATGAAAGTCGGCAGCACAGAGTGCAAGCTTGCACATGCAGAGAGTAGCTGTAAGACATTTTGCTCTCAGCTTGTCCACTGCCATTCCGAGAAATTACAGAGGAAGGGGGGTTTTGATTTATTAACGATGAGTTCTCATCATGGTGCAGCCAAGAAAAAGAAGGTGACCACAGATGAGATTTCCCTCCCCAGCTGGTTCAAAGACACCTTTGAATGGCTATGGATGTGCAGGCCCTGCAGTAAGCATGCAGGACGGCTCTTGGAAGCCCTGGCAGGAGACAGAGGACAGGGCAGTGTGGGGAGAGACCAAGACAGCATGGCAAATGCCCAGAGTGTGCAGGGCCTTGGCTGCTGGGTGAGAGAAGTGCTTTGGTAGTGAGAGCAGGATGCTGATGCTGTAAAATGCATGGTGCCAGGGTCTCGCCAGGGTCTCACCAGGGTGTGGGACAGCCAGTCGGAACCTGTGCTCTCCACAAGCTGACTCCAAAGCTGCATGCATCCAACAGGGCTGGCTATGCCAGGTCGCCACTGCTCAAATCACCACCTTGCCTTGGGGTAGAGCTTTTCTGTGGTAGCAGAGACAGGGCTGAGTGCTTGGAAGAGCTCTGCCAGATGTATTTGCTTCAGACTTACTTTGAAAGGCTATCCTAGTGGTGATGGAGGAGCTGAATTCAACAGGCAGCCTCACCTGAGCCTCACAGCAAGTGGATGGTGCCCCTGAAGGAAGGTACAACCAAATAAAAGGTACCTATGCCCTAAAAGTCCAAGTGTTTCCACCAAAAAAGTGATACTGATGTGAAGGAGGAAGTCCCACAGCTCACACTTAAAGAGAATCACTTTTTCATAGGTTCAAAGGCAAAAGAAACAAACCAAAGCTGGGCACCACATTTAGGTTTGAGTTTCCAATATTTTCAAGTTTGGTTCTTGTTTCAGGTTTTGGGGGCTTTTGCTTTTGTCTGTTCTCTCCTCAGCTCCCCTCCCACCTTCAGCTGTCAACCTGACAGGTTTCTGTGATCGAGTCCTTTTGAACTTTGCTTCCTGAAAGCCCTGACTTTGCATTTCCTATGTTGCCATCTCATTTCTGTGTACACTAGAGCGAGCTATGCCTGTGGATGCATCAGCAGGGACAGATACATTGCTGTGTCTAAATAAGCAAATCAGGCAAAAAAATGTTGGTTTTGGCAAGAAAACCACTCCAACATGAGGAGTTGCCAGTCCACAGGTTGTCAGTACAACCTTGCTGCAGATGGAGGTTTTGGAGGCTTTCTGTACTTATCTGTCTGCTGAGTACATGTACACTGAAGCCAGATAGTGCTTTTTAACACACATATGGGTGTATTTTTTCAAAGGGTTGGAAAAAGAAGGAGCCCTGACAATGCCCTTCCAACCATAGAATTTCTTGTTGCAGTGCAGGAACAAGTCTGGTAAGAATATACAGGCACAAACACAGTACAAGGAACAAAGTTTCTTATTTTCTTACTGTTAGTCTTAGAAATAGATGTTTTGTTATTTCTTTTTTCTCTTTTTTCTTTTTTTTCGTTTTAGTTTTTTCTTTTTTCTCGTTTTCTCTTCTTTTTGCTAGGTATATTTTTTTAATAGATCTGTCTAAGCCTTATCTGGTGTATAAATTTTCATCCCAGCAGAGCTAATGCCTTTAGAATGAAGCCTAACCACAACCAAAGCAGAGAACAATGTCTAACAGTGCTGATTACAGGTAGTGCTCTCAGCTGTGCTTTTAACAGAGATTGTAATTCTGTACTTTGGGCATTACTCCCATTGAAATCAGTGTTGCAGTTTATATACAAGTCTGTGTCAGAATGATAATGACACCTACAAACACTGTGCTTGTCCATATGGGAAAATTGCAGGTAGGAAGCTGGGCTGCAGGATAGCAGCATGCTCACTAATTCTAATTAACTTCTCACTTACATGCTGTTAGTGAGCAGGGGGGTGTTATTTCCCTTATTTGACTCTCAAAGACAGGAGAAGTCCAAACACAATGGCTTTGGTGAAATTATATATGACAGCCTGAGCTGATTTCATACCTGGCTTTTACCAACAGGAACCTATTCCTTCTCTCTGCCCCTAGTCCACCAGATCTCACTGCTGATGCTAGTGCTTGAGCTCATCTAACATCCTGGTAAGTTGATGCAGCTCACAAAGATGGCCAAGAAAAGCAAGTTTATTTCTTTTTTTCTTTGCAGGGTTAGTATGTTGAATAAAATTCCAAGGGAGCACTGAGGGTTGAATGTTCCAGGATCATGTTTGTCCCTTTTTCTGATCAACCGTATCGAAGTGATTCTTGGTAATTTGGCAAGCCTGCATCTTTGAAACCAAGCACTATGTGAATCAACTGTGGGTTACTGAAATCAAAACAACATTCTGACAAGCAAAACCCATTTACAGGTTGACAGCCCTTAGTCGCATTAACATTAATTCCTCAAGTGGCCAGGACCTCATGTAGAAGGCAGATCTGAAAAGCTGCTTCTCAGACATGCTACTTCATATCTTGATTCTTTCCTTTTACACATGCATTTTTGCATCCACAATTCAGCATGTTGTCACATATGCTTAAACATTTACTCGCTTATGTTTGTGCTGTGGTCAGTTTCTCATTGTCACTGTGGCTTTATGATTTGGACAGCTTGAACTTCCGTGGAATTCTGAAACGCCTCTAGGATTGAAGTCCTCAGATCTCATTTCAATGTACTCTGCTATGAAGCCAACTCAGAGCCTTACACTTTTTTCCCCATAAAACTCCAGGGCAAGCTCTGTTCCCCAGGTAAGAGCAGTACCATCCTGTCTGGGTAAGAACCAGATTGAAAATCATCTTTCTCATGATGCAGTCACTTGTGCCAAACAGCAGAATGTCTGATTAGGCAGGCTTTGCAAGGACCTGGCTGTCCTCAGCTGCACTCTGGCACTGCTGTTGGAGGAGGGATCGCAGGTGCCCTGCCTGTGGGAGAAGAAAGGCTCCAGCAGCCTCCTGAGGGAGGAGAACTGTGCAAGGGCTGTGCTGTAAACACTCACCCTGGTGTACTAGACAGAGCCCTCTGAGGTCAGGCAAGGCCCTTTTCAATGCATGCTCACTGCTGCATTTATATCTCTTCTGTGCAGTAGTGCAAAGAACAGGAAATACAGCTCAGCATGTGCTGCCAGGTGCTTCATTTCAGTGGTGTCTACCTGTTTGCTCTCCTGGTGCAGCAGCCAGTGCTGCTGTGTGTGGTGCTGTATTGTCCTTGCTGCAGAGAGGGTGGTCAGGATGGGGCCATCTCAGCCAGAGTCATACTCCCATGCTGACAGTGCTGCCCCGCTCTTCCAGTCTATGCTGCTTGTGAAGACAGGATCAACAGCCCCCTTATTAGCCAGCAGAAACCTACAATGCAACCAGGACAAATAGTAATGTACAGCACAGTACAGCCAGCAACAAAGTCTGAGCCACATATGTGCTGGAATAGCTGGTGTGAAGGTTAAAAAAACAAAATCACTCTGTGTCTTCTTGACTCCCTGGCAGTGAGAGCTGTTACAGCCATTGCAGGCAGTGCAGCCTGATTAATTGAGGAGAACCAATGTATTTGCTGCTTTGCCTTTGCACACTGGGGTGGAAACCATAGGAGATCAGGTTTTCCTTTATGAGCAGGTGATCCAACTGCTGCAAGGGAAGAGCTTGCAGGATCTAGCCTGGGAGGTAGTGAATGAATGTCTCTGCATGGCCAGTGCAGCACCAAGCAGTGCTGCCTGCCCTAGGTGTTGCTGAATGCTGGTCCCAGCTGGGCGCTGTGCTTGTGGTACTTGTTTGGTCCCCAGCACACTTTGATAGCAGTGACTCTCTGCCTAGGTCTTAGGACAGCCAAGTTTAGCTCTTCAGATTACTGAGATAAGGAATCTGGATTTGACTTCTGACATCTGTGGAGTGAAAATGGGAAACAGAATCTGTCTGCTAGCTTGGATATTTTCTGACTGCAAAGCTCTTAACCCTCTGAAAGGCCTGCCACAGCATGCAAACCACTCTTGAAGGCCAGAAGACCACTGGTCCCTGGAGCATGCATCACACTGGACAGGCTGCAGAATAATGGCACACCAAGCCCAGAGCAAAAAAATAGGGTCAAAATATGGCTCTGAGCCCATCTCCCAGGTTAAAATTGGCTTCCACAAGGTCCAGTGATTAATTCCTTGGGCCTAGGGCAGCAAAAGGAGCATAGCACCTAGAGGATGATGCCTAGGGAGGGATTGCCTGCAAACCTTGGCTGAACACAGTGGGAGAACTGAGCCCAGCATGGGGATGCTGGCTGAGGTTTCCTCCTTCAGTTGGCCTGAGCACCAGGGCATGTAGAATGTCAAACCCTTCTTGAAGGGTCTAGGACATGAGAGGGGCAGGCTCCCTGCCGTGCTCGGAGGGGTTGGTGCTATCTGTCCTGCCATGGTAAAAATATATTGCACAAGTGAAACATGCCCTTGTTTTCTGAAAGTCCTTTTATTTCATTTTCTGTGAACAAAGCATACTTGAGCTCTAATCTGTGCTGAGATGAAGCAATTAACTTCTTCAAATCTTGCCAGCTTTACAGTCTGAAGGTTGGGGACAGCTAGGGGGAAAAACAAGAAATCTCTTAAGCTGTGGGGTTACTGTTACTTTCCTTTGTAAAATGAAAATGTTTTTCTGTGACTTGAAACTGTTGGATTTTCCTCTTTCCCCACAAAGTGTTTTTTTTTTTTTTCTTTTGTTAACTGACATTGTGTAAGAGACAATTTGTGTGAATGGCTTATCTTCTCAGGCCTCAGATCTCTTTAGTAAGGCTGCCTTCTGCCCTTCTCTTACATAAAAAAAAGGTGCCATTTACTTCCACTGATGAACAGATGAGTGCCATCAGCTGAATTCAATTCATTACTCCATATGCCTTGTATTTCGTATGCTGGTATTGGAGCCATCAAATGCTGCCAGGATTAGAGAAAATTGCCTGAAGTTGTGTCAGGGGAGATTTGTACTGGATATCAGGAAAAAGTTCTTCACTAGAAGAGTTGTGAAGCATTGGAACTGGCTGCCTAGGGAAGTGGTGGAATCACTCTCCCTGGAGGTTTTTAGAGGATGTATAAATGTGGCAGTGAGGGACATGGTTCAGTGGTGGACTTGGCAGTGCTGGTTAACAGTTGGACATGATGACCTGAAAGGTTTTTTCCAACCTAAGGTTCTATGTCTCTATGAAAAAAACTTCCTAAAAAAAGTTACTTTGCTTTGCAATGGGATCGTTTCTCTGACAAAGATGTTTTTAGGGCACTTAAGCAACCATTTTTTTGGTGATGTACATCTCTGGAAACACATCTTGGATGTTTCCTATTCAACCTGGACATTACTGTATTGAAAGCATGCAGATGTGCTTTTAGTTCAAATTAACAGAGATGGGAATGTCTGTTCACATTAAAAACAGTAAAAGGGGTCCCAGTTCTGTAGGAGGTACTGTGGTTATGAATCCCCTTCAGAGCGCAGGGGCTGTGTTTTGGTTTGCAATATTTACTCAGCTCTGCCTTTTCTGGTATTTCTCTGAGATGTTTGTTTTTACCAATCCATAAATGATCAAAATAATGATGTTTGACTTCATTGGAAGTGTGTTTCTGTAGTGCATTTGGAAAAGTTGGTGATGTCAGTGGGTCTACAGGAAAAATCTAGCAGTGATATATTTAAATAGCCTTCCATTTGAGTGCAGAGGATTTCTACCACAAGAGCTGCTTAGTGAAATGAATTTACATAGCATGTAAACTGTGAAATTTCACTTCTTTTCTCCTTTTTTACTAATGCTTTTGTTGTGAAAGCAAAGGAAAAATGTGGTATTTGTGATGCTGTCACATCTTCCTCTTTTCCATAATACTTATTTTTAGCAGAATTTAAAGGCCCTTGCTTATTAAACCCAGGCTTCCCTCTTGCCATGGTTTAAGCCCAGCTTGTAACTCAGAACCACACAGCCACTCGCTCACTCCCCACTTCTTCTCTCCCTGCTCCCTAAGGGATGGAGAAGAGAATGGAAAGAATAGAACTCCCATGGGCTGAGATAAGAGCAGCCCACTAAGTTATAACACAAATCATTACTGCTACCATCACTAATAATAATGATAAAGGAAACAAGGGGAGAGTATACAATTGCTCACCACCCGCCAGCCAATACCTAGTTGAACTCAAGACAAGTGTTCAGACTGCAATGCTTCTTCTGTCCATTTAAACCTGTTTCTGGAGCATATATAGGTGAAAAGCTAAAAGCCTATTAAAATTGCACAAGAAAGCTTATTCCTATGGGGAATTTGCTGTGAATTAGTGGAATTATATTACATTATATTATATTACCTGCTACAGTGCTCAAAGAAAGAAGTCTTTGCTGAACTGTGACTTCAATATGTATGAGTCCTTCAACTTTGTTAGTATCCTAAGGATGTGTAATACCGCTTCCCTTGAAGTAATGGTTTCTAAGAATGTGTGTTTAGGCAAGCTTTAAGTGATGGAAAAATTATGACTTCTCCCCCAATCAAAGCAGAAGCATTACACCACTACACTCTTTGTTAACTGTATTGTTCTTGTAATTGGGGAGCTCTCTGAAGGAGAAGATACTGAGAGCCAGGATATCTAGAAAAAGAGAAGGGGCTCTGACTGAGAATAGCAACTCGAGTGATTTCAGCTGTCTAGCTAAACTCTAGGCAGCCTTGATGAAGCAATCAGCTGCTCTGGTTTCCTCTGTGGGTAAGAAGCGGTTATGATGCCTCCTTGCTACAGAATGGGAATTGACAAGCTCCATCTGTTTCCCAGGGACTGCTCATCTAAAAGCAGGGTTAAACCTTGTGGAAGAAATGCAGATGTAGATGTAACAGGCTGGAGTTTCATTTTAGTTGTAATATGGCAGAATGGCAGAGATACATACTTAAAAAAAAAGAGCAAGCAGGAATTTAAATGAAAGTGAACAGCTATAACAGGGTTGCTAGTAACAGTAACTGTAATGATGCAGGACACATGATTAGACTGAGTAGAAAGTGCCCATCTGACTTGCAGAGAGGCAGTACCTGCCTGAGATCTAGGACATTGATTTGGGGAAGCAAGGTAAGAATGGCTATAGTAATGATATTATTCTTTTCTTCTCTGAATACCATGAAGACACTCGTATGTAAACACATGGTCCTAGTGTCATCTGCATTTGCAAACCATGCCAGTAGTACTGTTAGAAAATGCATGGCTAGAGTACAAATGAGCAGGATTTAAATCAGAGTCCAAATCACAAAACATGTGGACTAGAAACCCCACAATGAAGATATACATAGTCCCAGTTTGACTCAATAGCAAACTATTCTCTGCCTCATCATATAGAATGAGTTTCTTCTGTATAGAAAAGATGTAACCTCTTCTTCTGGTACTTCTTTTCTCTATAGAATACCTGGTTAATTATGTCAAAATAAAACTCTGATTTATAATGCAATCCATTAAACCTGATTCACTACTACATCAGTCCATTTGATCCATCTAATCCATCTAGTTCAAGGAAGCTATACTGAACAAAATATGAAGCAGCATAGAGGAAAATAATTTCTGATAAAAAGGGTGTATTTGCTTTAAATCAAAGTAATTTAAATCAGCAAGCCAGACATTTGCATTTAAATGAATAATTTTAATCTTGGTGCAAAATTATTTGCACTTTATTTTTCTCCCTTTAAGAAAATCAGGTTTTCATTGGTGTGCAACCCTCTTGCTGTGATTATTGCAGCTAAATATAACCCCTTACACTATACCAGGATTTGTTTTATTTTTCAGGAGGGTATGCATTATCTGTACAAACCTACATTGCTTAGTGTGTATTTAGTCCCTCAAGCTCTTATTTGCTAAGCAGTTTGGTTTGCTGTCTAACCTTTGCTCCAGGCTGGTTTTGTTTGGCCAGTCAGGTTCATGAGGGTTCTGCCCTTCCAGGCTTTAAAGATGGCCCGTTCCTCTACCTTACCCCGCCTGAAGCCCAGGTGAGCTGAGGAGTCGGAGAAAGGGGCTAGTGGTGGATGCTTCCTGGAGGAGTGGGGGACCTGGAGCTGGGAAGGCAAGTTCTCCCTCCATCTGTCCTAACAGGGCTGGTGGATGTTCTCCAGAGCCTGTTTGGTTCTGGTGGTGCATCCGGCAGACGCTCCCTATTTGGACACTTGGCTGTGACAGCCAACATGTGCAACTTAAGTGGTCTTTCTTGAAGTTTCTTTATGTAAGTGAGCTTGATACATTACATTCATCTGGGCCTGAAATGACAGTGTAGTTTTTTTCCTAATTTAAAATATAATTTTATAGGATTATCCATTGAACCATAGAACCACAGACTGGTTTGGTTTGGAAGGGACTTAAAATATCATCCAGTCCCAACCCTCTGCCATGGGCAGGACACCTTCCACTAGTGCAAGTTGCTCCAAGCCCCATCCACCCTGGCACTGACCACTGCCAGGGATGAGGCAGCCACAGCTTCTCTTGGTACCCTGTGCCAGTGCCTCAGCACCCTCACAGGGAAGAGCTTCTCCCCTCTGTCAGGTTAAAGTGTCCTGTCACTACATGCCCTTGTAAAAAGTCCCTCCCCACATTTCTTGTAGGCCCCTATTAGGTACTGGAAAGGCTACTGTAAGGTCTCCCCAGAGCCTTCTCTTCAGACTGAACAAGCCCGCCTCTCTCAGCCTGTCTACATAGCAGGGATGTTCTAGCCCTTAGATCATCTCCATGGCCCTCCTCTAGACTCACTCAAGCAGGGCCGTGTCCCTCTTGTGCTGGGGGCTCCAGAGCTGCACACAGCACTGCAGGTGGGGTCTCATGAGAGCCCAGTAGAGGGGAAGAATCACTGCTGGGTCTTTGGGCTGCAGGTGCGTGCTGCCGGCAAGTAGCGTTAGGTGTTTAGCTTAGCTGCATTTAAGCTCCAACTGAGAAGCCCCACCGGTGTCAGTGCTGCCCATCACTTACATTCAGCACCTGGTGGTTGTGTACAGGATTCTTTCCTGCTCCTTCACCCCTCCTGCCCCCTTCCTAGCAGCACATCCAAACCAGCACTGAGGGCCGAAGGCGGCACCCACGTCCTCACGCATGCCCATAAGGAAGCTGTAGGCGGGCATGAGGTGACTTATGAGGCTGAGCACCCGCCTGTGCCTGGCCTTCCTCTTGCCCTGGTGTGGAGCGAGCTCCTCTGTGGCCCTGCTGCAGGAGCCTCGCACCCATGGCCTGGCACTGAGCCCCTTCTCTGCCTCAGGGGGAGCCACAGGTACCCTGTGAGGGAAGTGGGAAGGGCTGTGCGTGTGCTCGTGGTTTCTTGGGGCGGCAGTGTGCAGGAAGGAAAGGGACGAAGTGGCAAGTGCTGTGGCTCCTCAGGCACTGCTCCTCTATGTGTCCCCTCTCCTCCAGGCCCAGGAGCTACAGGAAGATGGTGTGCCTGCCTGCAGCCCCACTGGCACTGGTGTTGAAGAGGTGGCTGGGGATCGGACTCTTCGCGCTGCTCTGCCTTAGTTTAGGTAAGCAGGAGATGCTGGTGCGGGAGCACAGCAGGGGTTGTGGTGGACCACAGCACCCATGTATGGGTTGGCAGGGGATGGTAGCCCCCAGGGCACTCGGTCTGGTGCCTTTTGCTAGGGCAGGTTTTGGGGTGCTTGGCTCTGCTAACCATGGCGACAAGCACAGAGGTCCCTGGAGCTCAGTTCCCCAACCCAGTCACTCTTGTGGGTTCCCAGAGGGTGGTCACCCATCCTACTGCAGTGAGAAAAGAGTATTTTCGGAGCAGCTGATATCTGTGGGTAACAAGTGATGCAGCCTGTCAGGCTTTGGATTTGGTGGTAGAGTGGTTTCTCCAGTGTTTTGGATGGATAGAAGTGAGCATGCTTTGGGGGAGACAGGACAGGGTGGCAGGTTGGAGGGCTCTCCATTGCCCAGATAGCACAGAACACAGTGAGAGGTTTCCCCAGCAGCACAAGTCCCTGTCAGAGGACTGCAAGAGCTGACCCGCATCCTTATCTGAGGACCTGCCGTAAAACTCACTGAAGTCCACAGGTCCCTCCTGACCTCAAGAGGCTTGGGATGAGTCCTCTTAGCTGTGTGAGCTGTTAACCTTGAAACCACACAAAATTCACTTCTGAGCTGGGGTTTGTTGAGGATGCAGAGCAGGTTGTGCTTATTGGCAATGTTATTGTTTCAATGCAGCTAATGATACTCTAGAGCAAAACTGGGCTGAGCAGAGGCTTTGATTAAAAACCAAGTGATGCAAAATTTTCTTTTCATGCTGATGTCTTGAGAGATATTTGATGCTGAATTTCATTTTGAGTTTCAGTCTCAATCTTCAAGCGTAACTCAGATTTTAACAAGGATGGAATCTCAGAGCTCACTTGTAGAGAAAGCAACTACCTCAAATGCTGTTCATGAGATCTATGCTCTCCTGTCTTCCGCCTTCTCCAACCTTTGTGCTTGTGAAACACATATCAGGCATGGAGTTATTTTGCCTGTACTGCAATGGGCAAACAATTTATCATGTGCAGAACTGTTTCTCTTTTTCTATTTGATGAGCTTTTGGTATGTTACTAATGTAATTATATGCATGTGATAATTCACCAGTCATCTAGTTTCCCTAAAAATAATGCTGATTCCAAGGCCATAACCCAGCAATACGTGGATATACAGTCTGGTGCATGTTAATGTCCAGTACTAGAAATAGAAATTCAATATTGGAAAACCAGGTGTTCCTATAGTTGTGCTTTTTTTGATATGTTTTGCTAAATGAATGGTAGTTTATCCTGCCTGCTCCGTCTGTGTCTTAAGTCCCTGCTTGTAACTTTGCCTTCCTGTCAAATGTGGTTGAAACTGGGCCAGGGGTTTCAAAGCTGGCAGAGATGCAGTGTCCTTGCCTGCTCTATGGAAGCTGTTGGCTAGCCGCGAGCGGCACCTCAGCAGCCAGAGGCCGTGCCACCCTTCCTCATGGCAAGCTGACAGAAAGAGCAGAAGGCAGCTGAGAGGGGCTGTAAAGATCGTGGAGGCATCAAGGGCATGGGAATGGGCTGGGAGGCACAGGGGCAGGTGCCTGGGCTGACAAAAAACAAGGCACAAATCCGTAGACCAGCAGGAGTTGGTCATCCTCTTGCTGAGAAGACTTGCTTCTCCAAATCTGATCAATTACAAAATCTGAGGTTTAATTCTGCAAGAAGCTGGGGGAAGGGGAGCTATTTTAAAGCATTTTATCAGCTTTTTGGGAATAATTGTTAGATGCTTCCCATGCAGTAAGTCAATGGAAGTACTGGTGCCTCAGGTTTCTTGGCAGACTGGTAAGCACAGCCAATGTAATTCCTTTCTGTCTGTGTATTCAAGCAGGCACACCCTGCCACCTTTCTCTCCAAAAAATGGTATTCCTACATTAGTGTCCTTTGAAAATACGTGGTACAGTACCCACAAACAAATGGTTTTAAAAGCTTGAGACTTGTAGCTGATGCCTTCCCTAGGTAGCCCACAGGGACCACAAGGTTTGACTTCTGACCTTGCTGTGTGGCAAAACAGTGAAGCCCTGGGGGTCTGCCATCTCCCTGCCATTGCTCTTCTCACACATTGTTAAGCAAGTCACCAAGTCACAAAAGTCATCTACAGAACTGATTCCAAGAGGGACTGTTCATGTCCATGTCAAAGCAGAGCTGGCACCCAGAGCCTGTGGCTACATCCTTGGGTTTAGTTCAGGCATCTTGGTGCTTGCACAGCTCAGAGCTGTATAGTTCCAAAAGGTCAGCTAGCACACTCGGATGAAAGCAGGTGCTCTCTGTACAGCCTGTGTGAGTTAAATGGTAATATAGGGAATGCCAGGCTGAATTTTCACATCGCAAAAATAGAAAGCATTAGTGGGGACTTTATTAAAAAGGATTATTTGAAGGTTGTATTTCATAAGAAATTTTCTATGCCCAAGCTACGTAGATACACGTGTTTGCCTTGAACTGAATTTTGCTGCACTGGGATTCATCTGAGGTGACCCCTGAAGTGCCAGTGTAATTTAAAGCTGAGATGTTGTCTGCTGCTGGAGATACTGATGTGCATGAGCACCCTGATGTCTCAGCGCAATGGAAAAGTAGCAGAGCAGCCTTGATTATAGCACAAACTTATTTATTTATGGTCTGGATGCATTACCAGGCTTGTTTTTCTCCTGCCATTGCACATTCACACCTTCCGAAAATCTGCAGGATCTTCTCAGTCCCCGTTTGTTATACCAGGAAAATGTTGCTAGAAGTCCCTCAGTATGACCTTTCCCTGCCCTATGTGCAAACACAGGCACAATGCAAGCCCAGCTCTGTGTCCATGGAGCATTCCTTTCAAGTTTCCCTAGAGTCTTTTCTTCTGACTGGGGAGCACCTAGTTCGTAGTTTCTTTCCAATGGTGAAAAGTTTTGGGAAGTTTTGAGGAAAATCCCTACAGCTTTTCTGAGTTACTGGAGAGTTGGGGTGGGGAGGGAATATCCACTTCTCTCCTCATTGCTAGCAAGTACTGTCTTAGAGTAATTCACTCTGGTATTCCCCTCTTGCGTGTTACTGCCAATAAAGTGCTTGGAGCGGAGCTGGGTTTCAGAAAAGAGGGTTGAGAATAAGAAAGATTCCTTGTTTTGTGGCCATCCCCCAACACTGAAGTGTCTGGCAATGAGCTTTAGGGTGCTTAACATGTAATTCCTATGCCCACTCTGGTATGGACTCATGGCAGAGATGGCAGAAGCTTTTCTGTATGTACTGGATTTGCCTACTTGATCACTGGATGCAAATTGAGTTTTCATCATATTGCTCTTGCTGCCTTCTGCTTGCTTTTTACTTTTCTTTTTCGGATGAGTTTCTGTCTCCTCCTGTTCCAGACATGCAGACAATAAATTACTTTGGCTCAAAAACAAGAGCAGCAGAACTAAGAAACACTTTTGTCTGTCTGTCCAGAGTGAAACCTGCTGTAACAGCTTGTCTGGGGAAACAGAAACCCTACTAAAGGCTCCTGCTCTTGCTTATAGACTTTGTTGGGTGTTTTTTAAATGAAAAAAAATCCTTTAGGAAGAACAAATTAAATGTAGACAAGCTTCATTCTTCCACAGTGAAAATACAGCTCTACACCTGCATACCGAGTGTGTAAAGCCACCAAACATTCCTTTTACCCGCCTAGTTTCTTTTTCTCAGTGAGACCAGAATGAACCCACGTAGCTCCAGTGAGTTCACATTAGTCTGAAGGCAATGGCTCTTTTGCATTTCTTGGATAACTGAGACTTTTGTATCCTTTTTGCAACTTGAATGTCAGAAGTTTTTGCACTTAAACATGCAAAGTTTGGGGCTGGAGATTTTATGCTTTGCAGTAGGTTACCAACAGAAGTTGCTACCCTGTACATGCTCCCATCTTTCCTACTCATTGCTGCTTCAGTTGCAAGTGTGATTTAATGGGTCTGATTAATCTGACATAAATGAAGACTGCCACTGACTGGATTATCCCCCTGCCTCACCAGTGATAAGTTGGTTTTCTGCAGGGGTCAGCCCAGTCTCTCCAGTGCCAGTTTGCTTTTATACCAAACACTGTGTACCTTGGAGGGGGATGCAGACAGGCTGCACAGCTGAGGGGGCAAACGATTGACACCAAAAGGTCCAGCCCTGCACCCCTATCCTCTGCTTCTGGCAATGCAAGCGTCCTCTTCCTTGCCCTGGTTCTAGTATGTGCCTGATCCTTGGATGATCCAATTTGCTTAGCAGGAAGTTTCTTTTTTTTCTCGTGTTTTACACCAGTGTGGCATGTTGAACCAGCCTCTGAAGAGCCTTGCAAGGAGAGCAGTGGGAGGGAGCTCTTGGGCTTGGACGTAGCTCCCCAAAGGGGAGCCAGATCCCCTCTGTTCATGCGGAGAAGGCCAGTTTGTCTTCTGGCTGCATGCACAGGTTGGAGGAGAATTTCCACTTTCAGATAAACTCTTCCTTTTAAATATGTGTGTCCTACTATAAGTGCTGTGCACATGTAGGTGTGGTGGTTTTCATGAAGTCGCAAGGCAAGTGTGCTGAATGCTTGGCAAAAGGGGGGCAGTTTTGTTTGTAAACAGAGAAACTTTATTTGTAGCTGTTGTGTCCCCTTGGAGGAGCATCACCATCAGGAGCCTCAGGAGGTCACTTGAGTATATGTAAATCTTTCCCAAAGCAGAAATGCCACAGGCTTTATTTCTGCTTTTTCATTATCATGCTTTTAAAATATCATTGGTCCCAGGGGACTCTGGCTGAAAATAAAAGTGCTGACTGCTGGCTAACAGTGACACTTCTGGCTATACTGCACGCAAAAGGCATTCACCTCTTGGTGAGCCAGAATGCTACTATATCATGGAATAAGTTGTTAGAAAGACCATGGAGCAAGTCTCTGTGTGCGCCACTACTCATGCCGTAGCAGGGAACCACAGGTGTAGTTTTAAGTGCATGGCAGAGAAGTATTTCCTCCCTCTGCCAAGGGAAGAGCATTAGCCTGAAGATACTTTCAGACTCTGCTTCCTACAAGCTGAGGAGCCCTCTCCCTGAGCCACCCTGCCAATGCTCACAGCAGCCATGAGTCTGTCATTTCACTCCCTCTGGACTGCTTTGGTCTCATTTCAGTCATCCTTCAGTTGCCATTCACCATGCTGCACTGTTATACAGGGCTGTTTAGTCTCTGCTCCAGCCAGCCCTCTGGCTACAGGGTCATTGTCAAGGCTGTCACCTGCAAAGTGTTCCTGAGTTGGTGCTTGAGCAGGGACCAGGTTTTTATAATGAGATAGTGGTTGACAGGCCTGTAGCGTTGTTTGCTGCACTGCTGAATGTTGCTGAGGGCAAGTCCTTTAGAAGCAAAAAAAAGAAATAATTAAAAATTATAACTTTTCTACTTTTGTGTGGGCTTATGTGAGACTTTCCTGGTTACTGGACACTTCCACCTTCTGTCAGCTTCAAAAGTGGGCTGGCTACTTGAGGAGCGCATGAGGCAGTGAGATTTAGCAAGCACTGTAGAAAACTGTGGCCTTAAGCAGTGGGGAGGACATCAACTTCAAAAGCTGAGCTGAGGACAGCAGCATGCATGTTCTGGAGGAATTAGGAAAAATATCTGAGAACATCTTCAGCTGGGACACAGATATAGAGGAAGTACAAAGTGACCCAGTCAGAGAGAGACAAAGTCTGCAGAGGGAAAAATTAACAGATTCATTTTTGTCCTTTCGTGTGACAGATCTCTGCCAAAGGCCTGTCTTACACAACTGCTACATCCAGTTTCTGCCCCCAAACTTGAAATTGCAAGAGTGCTAAGCCAGTTGCAGGAATTTGATCTTGAAAGGAACTAATATATGCAAATCCCATGAGGACATCCAGATTTTGTGTCTCCCCCTGCCCTTTTTTATTCTAATGGGGTCACCCATGCCACAAGCTGGGAATAGAGAAATGGGGAAGTTCAGAAAGGCTCTCCCTCTGCTCTTTTCCACAAGTCAAAGAAATCCTTCTGTCCCCACTGTCAAGATGAGCAAGCCCTCCTTCCTCTCCTCCCCAAGCAACATAATGTGGAGGGCTCTGCACCAAAGGGAAAGATCTTAAGATACGATATAGTCCCCATCCCACCCCCAAGAACTTTGGCATCTCATGTTCAGCTCCTTGCTTGGATCTGATCTCCTGGCTAGGGCTATGATGATAAATATGCTGACTGATTTGCAGAGAGTTACAATCTTACTCATGCTGTAAGCAAAGCACACTGGACATACCCAGGCAGTAGGCTTGTCCCAGCTTGGGCAGTGGTGGCTCAGAAAGCAGTAGATCTTTATCTCAAGAAGTACCCAGACATGGGCTGGAGCAAGAGGGAGTGATACCAGCTGTCTGGAGCTGCCCCAGCCCCTTCACCGAGGTGTTTCAGATTCCCTTTCGTCTTCTCAGTTGCTAATTGCAGATCACTGAGCTTTTTGTGGCAATGGAGTTTCCTTTCCTTTGAAGCCAGGCTTTTGATAGAGTTGTGACTTGGTAATGGCTCTTCCTTTCCTTCTCTGTCTGGCTGGGTTGCCTTGATGACTTGTGTGGCAAAAAGGCTACCCGAGTATGTGAAATCAGCTCTCTGGTGAGTAGTGATTAAGACTGGAGAAAAGCTCTGCTAACCTGCAAAGGAAACTGCAGTCACATGGAGGGCTTCAGCAGGAGTACTCATGTCTGAGAAACTGGGCCCATATCGGACACTGGCATGTGTTGTGAGCATCTTGTGAGCCACTCTAAAACAAGTGTTACCTGCAGTGCATCTCTGCTTATCAAAGTAGGCTCAGGGAAACAGATAAGATCAATAATTTCATTTGGCATCAATAGGGCCTCAAGCTGCAAAAAAAAAAAATGGGATTAGTACATACCCCCAAAGATGAGCTGTCTTTCTGCCTATAGAAACAGGAAGGTGTCCTCTGGTTGTCGCATCAATTCCTGACTTCAAGATTTTCTTCAGGCTTTGCATGTGAAACAAAAAAAACATTAAAATGAAATGAAGGTTGCTGAAGGAGTCAGGCATCAAAACACCATGTGGATGTTATAATCATTGCTAAATCAAGCAGTGTAGAGGTGGGCAAAGCAAAGTTACAGTTCTGTTTAGGAGGAACGTGGCAACATGAAGATGGGAAGTGCATAAAACCACGTCAGGGGAGCTGAACCCTTGCTCTATTGCTCCAAGCAGGGCAGAAGCAGAGATGAACTTTTAGATAAACCTCTTCACACTGCATCCCTACTTCAGGCCTACCATGACATCATCGTAAAGTAGGATTAATCCTGTCACTCAGTTGCTGCAGGCACACATGACTAGGAGGTATGGAAAAGTGGAACCACTGCCAAATGTAGTGCATCGCTGTTTTTCTTCCTTCTCTTCTGCTCCTCTCACTGCATTTGGGATGAGTAAGGGAACACGACCTCCCAAGTGGTGACTGTGGCATGAGTGAAGCCATCTGGATTTGCAGCTGCATTAGCAGGCCTGTGGCTTGTGATGGGAATGTTAGGCTTGGAGTTGTGCAAAGGGAAAGAGCCACTCCTCCATTCTCTGCGCGCTGAGATTTCCCTTTGTGTACCTCTATTTGGTGGAATAGATTCTGGGTAAAAGGTTAATATACAGTTGCAGACTCCTTAAAGAGGACAGCCAGGAGGGCCTGCCAGCGCTCACTTTTCTGTTTCATCCCATCTTTCTCATTGCATGGGGTCATTACAGTAAAAGCAGACTCAGGTAGTGTTTTTATGTACTGCTGAAATGATGTTCCCACACAGAGCTTATCTAATAGGACCTTTCTGCGATCAGTGTGTTCACAGGAATCTGTCACAGCACTGATTTAAATACAGAGCATTTCTTCATGTGTTCCAGTGTAGCACAGGACATTGGCTGAATTTTAACCCCATGGAAAGCCTTGGGAAAACCTGTTTCTTCACTGGTAAAATCAGCTGGGATAAAGAAAAGTCCAAGGGGAATGTCTAGTTCTTTAAAGACTCAGCTTTTCAAGATTTCTCAGGTTTTCAACTGATTATCTGTCTTGGTTGGAAATCCCTGTAAAATACTGTGTTGTCCTCAAAGGATAAATCCTACAAGTTTGGGGCAAATATGCTATTCACAGAAAATGAGGCTGCAGAATTACCCAGGGACTGTTAGGTGTGATTCCTGCACCAACCCCAGTGGATGGCCTCCAGGAGAAAGCTGTAGCTCCACGAGATATATCTTCCCCAGCTGGCACAGCCCCAGTTACCAGAAGTGCCCTTGCCTCACCACAACACAATGTGCATCTCCTCCCAGAGCTGCCCCAAGCCCCT
Organism: Forpus xanthops; assembly: GCA_032466535.1. NCBI lineage: Eukaryota > Metazoa > Chordata > Aves > Psittaciformes > Psittacidae > Forpus > Forpus xanthops. Next base: position 25,313 of record JASSUY010038593.1, on the reverse strand, counting down.
TTTGCCAGCCCATGCACAACACTGTCAGCACCCTGGCACAGCAGGAGCCCCATGTGCATCGTCCTAGGAAAAGTTCAGTGATGCTAATAATTTAAGAGTAGAGAGACCGGCTGCTGTTGCAAAGATATATAGGGAAACTTCTGGATAAAAAACAGTGCAAGGCTGTTTTGACCCTCCTGGGTTTGGAGGGCCACCAGCAGTTTGCCTCAGAGCTTTTCACATGAATGTCCATCTAAAAAATGTGCAGATCCACCATCTTTCTTGCTGCTTACACAGGAGCAAAAGATCCAGACCCACCAAGGAGGACCTTTCTGTCATATGTGTTGCTTTGTGGGTTGTGTGCAAAGCCAGGTAACATGAGGTAAGACCCAATAAAGGCAAAGCAGTTTAGAAGAGCAGAGAAATTGGGAACAGAGGTGAAAGAGAGTGGCTTTGGGGTTTTCAGGAGTCACCTGAAAGTTTCCAGCAGTTCAGTGCTGTTTCTCTGGAGCATTGTGTGGTCTTTTACTTCCTTTTGCAGCCAAGTGTCTCTGCAGGACTTCTGTGTCAGGGGCAATCTGCTCTCCTTTACCTCCTGACTTTAAGCTTCTGTGACTGTGGGATTTCTGAAACATGATTTGGACCAGGAGTGAAGGAAATAGGAATACAGGCTCAAGAGCTCTCCTGCTTGCTGACTCTGATAGCAAATAAGAAAGGATGGTTCTCCTCTGCGCTCATTTCTGTTCTAAGCAGCCCTGCTCTATGGGGCATCTGCAGCACAGGTGTAGTTGGAATGGAACATGATTTTCTGCCTAGGGCAGAAGTCAGCCCTTTAATCAGGTCAGTGTTGCCACACACTGTGGCCTCCCAGCGATGGAGCTGTGTGTGTGGATGGTTGGGACTGGGTGGGCTTCAGGGGGGTGGAAAAGGAGGGATCTTTCTTTTCTAGGAGTCATTAAAAGTTATTTGCATGGTGGGTACCTCCCCCACAGCCCAGTCACAGAGAGCATTCAGCGCAGAAACGGGACAGAACTGAATTTCCATTTTTGCTTTGCAGTTCATCTTTAAAGTGAAAGGGGACTTTTGTGGGGCTGAATGACTCTTCAAGGACTTTGTTTCTTCAGGCTTGCAGCATTCAGGTTGCAGTTTCAAGGGCGCAGAGCCTTTTAAGGGTAGATGTGACATCAGCAGGAGTTTCCAAACCCTGCACATGTACTGCCAAGAAGGTTTTTGTTCTCCTTTTGGTTGCAAAGGAGACTCTTAGGGGCAAGGTGCGGAGAACCTCATGCAACTCATGATGCGATGTCACCCTGACATTTACTGTGTGCCTACTCTTCCCCTACTGCTGCAAAAGAAAATAGAAAATTGTCTTTATTAGGGTCCACAGTCCCGAAGTTCGGACTGGCTGCTCTTGTGAGTCACTCCAGCAATAGAGCTGAACTGGGAGGGCAAGCAAAGATGTGGTTGAGAGAAAAACCACACAGATACACAGGAAGAGGAACTTCAAAACTCAGCCTGAAGTGGGCTGCTTTTAAGGTGAATGCTTTTTCATACAGCATGTAATCAATCTGTGCAACTCGTCATCACAGGATGTTGTGGAAGCCAAAAAACATACATGCATTCCTGAAGGAGCAAAATCTCTTCTTCAAGGGGTAGGTCTAGCAGTAGTGATGAAACTGCTGATGTCAAGAAACCTTAAAATGCCTGGCTGCCAAAGGTTGGCATGATATGGCAGTTCTTATCCCATGCAGAATGGAAGAGCTAATTTTTCTACCATTTTGCTACTGGTTGCTGGCTGATAGAGGTCAGAGGGCAGAGTGGGCTCATGGTCTGCCACAGTTTGGTTGTTCAGAGTGTAGTGCATTATAAGGGGAAGTACAGGACTGTGGGGTGGGGGCGGGAAATAGAATCTTTCCCTTTGGAAGACCAGTGAAGTGGCTGAGCAGAGGGAAACCGGTTAAATGAGAAGTTTCAGGGAAGGTGTCTGAATCTTCTCTGTCCCTTGTTTTATGCTCTCAGCCCGTGGTGTTCAACAGGTTGGTACCCCCACTTCCACTACTTGAAATGGGCGCTAATGGTAGTGAGGCGGAGGCAAGCAGGGCAAATGTAAAGCAGCCCAAGTGTTTGGATTAACAAAGCAGGATGCACAGGGATAAGTCTCATCCTGAAGGCTGCACGATCCCAGGTGAAAGCCCAACCGTCTGCCCTGACCTTGGTGAAGCACAGAACAGCGCATTAATAACGGATTTAATTGTTGCTCTTCCAGCAACAACAGGAGCTCCTTGCTAAACTGCTCCCTCGTGTGTTAAGTCCTGGCCTCTGAGAGCACCTACCCACTGGAAAGAGGAAGAGGTGTGGGAAAACTGGGCTGATCACTGGCATGGAGCACAGAGAAGTTGCCTTGTGAACCAGGGGGGTTGCTGCTAGTGTGGTTGGAGTTGTATCCAATTTCTCCCTTCAAGCAGTTCAGCTTATTAGAGGCACATGCCTGTGTACTAGATATGACACCAACATGGTAGCTGAGGAGGAGGTGGGGAATGCCTGTGCTGTTTTACAAGTAGTCCCAAGGGAGGCCCATGGACCTTTATAAATACAAGTTTGTTTTAGCTAGACTAGCCAAAATTGTTCATTTGCTAACAGTAGAAGGCTTGATGACAGTGTGGCTGTAAACTTTGGTGTTTATCATTGCAGGGGTGCTTCTAGCTTCTGGGATCTTGAAATATTTGAGTTTTTTTCTTTAAAAAAAAAAAAAAAAAAAACCAAACAAAACTCTTCCAAAAAAACCCTGAACCCCCCCAAACTTATACACCACTTTGGCTCTGTTTGACACACAGGAAACTCACTGGAGGGTGACACAGGTTTTCCAAACACTGAGGTCTGAAAAGGAAGAGCAGGGGACATAGCAGTGCGGGAATGTATGTTTTTATAACTTGACATGAATAATGACAAATCTTTGCTCTGAGTTGTTTAAGGGGCCACCAGAATTTCTGTTCAGGCAGGTAACTCTTCTGCCTTTGCCTTCAGAAATTGTTTGTTCAGGATCCTAAGTAGCACCGGAGCATCATGTCAAAAGCAATGCTAAGGAAGGCCTCCCTGTAAACAGCAATGTGGGTGATGAAGTACATCAACAAGTGCAGGTAGAGGCAAAGAGTTGAGCCTGTGTGCAGTAGGACCTGGCACAAGGCTATAGCACTGTCTCACTGACTTTTCTTTGCCCCCCACATACAGGCTACGCACAGAAGAAAGTAGTCAAAAGCAAAGTGGGAGAAAAAGTTGGCCTGCCTTGTTGTCATGAAATTCCCAGCTCAGAAAGCCTACAGAACTACCGGGTCTACTGGCAGAAGAACATTACAGAGGTAGTTCTTGCCTACGCAGCAGGGAAGAGGATCTCTGACCACAACTCTGTCCGATATGAAAACCGGACAGAGATAGACCCCAGGAACCTCACCCTGTGGATCTCTCACATGGAAATCCTGGACAATGGCCCTTACTGGTGTGTAGTTCAGTACCTCAGGCTTTCACAGAACTCCATGGTTGTGTGTAATGAGCCTGTCAACCTCTTTGTTACAGGTAGGTGGATTGCCTCCTGACACCTGATGCCTTCTGGTGCCATCCTCAGGGTAAAGAACACTCCTCCAAGTGTTAGTCATAGTATAGCAGATAGATAGCTTGCACTAAGAAGCCTCAAAGAGTGCCAGAAGTTGTGTTAACTCTTTCCATTTTAGCAGCTTTCCTCCTTACCTTTCCAAAGCTACCCCTGGTACAGAAAATTTGCCTTTCCCACCACCAGCCCAACATCCTTCCCTCAATGCCTTCCTCTTGGAAAAAGACACACCACACCCCCACACCCCCCCCCCCAAGGACACCTTCCCAGGTATCACTGCTGGTGGGTGCCCTAGGCTGCCTCTGCCCTTTGCTGTCTTTTGGGCAAAGCAGAGATTAAGCCCTTGGTGCATGAGAAGCTTCTCTGTGACCATAGTAGCATCCCAGCCCTGCACCAACTGCCTTGGGAAGCCTGGGCTCTTGGGGGGCTAGCTAGATCACTGGTTGCACTGCAGCTCCACAGCCTAAGGCTGAACTCAGAGATTTGAGGCTTTTCATCTTAAAGAAACAACCCAAGTTCTTTTGCTCAAAACAAATCTGAATCTTTTCTTGGTTGCTACAGAAATTTCCATTGACATTATTTTCCATTTCTACCACTGGTTTTGTAGCAGCTGGTTTCAACCAAGGGCAGAGATATTGATAATACATATAAATATATGCATAAATACATTTGAATTACCTTTAGCAGCAGAGTTCCAGGAATCATCCAGACAAGTAACTGAGCATTATCCATCTGGAATGAGATTTGTCAGCAAAATAAAAACAAGCTCCCAGGAACTGGCCATTGCTTGCTTGTCTGAAGGCATTGTGGGCATATGTGCAAGAAGACAAATTTAATGATCTTTCTGGGAACTGGCATAAAGAAAAGGGAAGTGCACTGCCAGCACCCTCTCTAGCCATGAGGGCCGAGGAGTTAACCACATGAAAAATGTGAAACAACAGATCTCTTTTACTCCCCACAAATAGTCCAGTTTCTTTGCTTCCAGAAATCCCCTTAACAAGACAGTTGTAATAATAGTAGTAGACTTCTGCTCCCTTTGGTAAAGTGGGATCAGTTATTGAGAGGTCCAGGAGAGGGACTAAAATGAGAAAGGCAGAAAGGTGTTACTCCCTGGTGACTGATTAGGGAGCCTTAATGAAGCTGGCTGGGATATTTGCATGGACTTACTTTCCAGACTGGACATCAATGCTATATCGCTCAACAGATGGTGGGCCTGGAAGGAAGTCCAGGTCTCTCCTTGTCTACCAGTCAGCTGCACAGTGATAAGCAATTTACCCTTTCATTAAGTATTAGTTATTTAGTAGCCTGGCCCATGAGTTTGTGGTCAGCAGAAGCCATGGAAGATGCCCTACAACCACAAAGCCGTCTGCCTTATGCAGATCCCAGCAGTCATGTGGCCAAATGGTTGCGGCAGGCAGGGAGCAATTGCAGGCAAAACTGCTCCAAAAAGGGTCACTTTGCAGTGTGTTGAGCAACCTGCTGCAGTTCTCTGCCTGGTCTTGCTCTGGCTGAGCCTAAGGCCTGAGGGGTGTAGAGGCTACAGACCTACAGCATGCCTGGGAAGGAAGGAGAATTTGTTCATTTGGACAGCAGTCATATTGGTGTGACTTAAGCCCAACAGAAAGCCACATGCTGAGGTACTTTTCTCATTGGTGCCTCTCTTGCTAAAGAAGTGGTCCCATTGAGATTTTTCCAGGGGAACAGTTGCCTTAAGTAGTTCCCTTGCCACCTCTTCCCTCTTCCTCCTCACCCTGGACAGTTTGTGGCAACCTGTGGGCAACCTCAGTTGTACCAATGCAACTGCTTACAGTAACAAGGTGAACCAATTGGCAAAGGGAAGCAAACTAAAATGGACACCACCTTCCTTCTCCTTCTGCACTCATACTAGTCCCCTCATCCGTTTCATCATGCAGCCTTACAAATACATTTGACCAGGCAGGAAAGCATGGAACAAGCTGTGTGGGTGGGAAGCCTCTGAAAACCCTTTGGCAATGAGACAAAAGTTCAGTGAGAACATGGCCTGAGAGGCCCTGTGTGCTGCTATGCATTTTTGCAATGACTAGTATGACTTGGTCTTGCTCTCAGCTCGGCCTTCTGGAGGGCTTATTATATATAAAAAAGGTAGTTCAGTCTCTTGCTGGCCAGCCCAGAGAGAGAAACAAGGGAAAGGACTCACCTCCTCTCCCAGCAGAGATGAACCCTCTGGGAGATTCTGGCTGGGAAGGGACTAATGAGGGAAGGGAAAGGAAATTGTCTGCTGTTGCCTGTAATATGGATTTTTATTCAGTCCCATGATTTTCTTCCCTGTTTTGTGATTCCTTCTGTTGTTCCATATACTGCTATATGTAGAGAGAAATGATGGCAATGGAGAGGTGGGGTCATGAAGTGTGTGTACTGCCCAGGCAGGAGAAGAAGCAAAGACCAAGTTCTTACCTAGGCAAGGCCATGGGGAGAATGCTAAGGCAAAAGAAAGACCATACAGATTATGATAGAGGAAGAATGTCCTGTGGGGGAGTCTTTGCTTTCACTGTGGGTGATAAGAACTGCAGGCCTTGCTGTAATCTGTCAGAATGGTAACTAAATCTTTCTTGCTTCAGCTGACTTCAGTGAGCCGAACCTAACAGCAGAAGTATCCGCTGATTCTTGTGAATCAACTGAGCTGGTGGTAATGTGTTCTTCTTATGGAGGTTTCCCCAAGCCCAGACTCTCTGGAGCCCTCAACAACATGTCCGTGGTGTGGAATGCCAGCTGGGTGACGGAGTCCAACCTCAGCCCATACAACATCACTGGCAAACTGTCACTCAATGTGACCCAAGATGTCAACATCACTTGCTCTGTTGAATACAACGGCTTTACCAAGTCCACCAGTTTGCTTCTGAGTAGGTTTCATTAACAGTTTGTGTTACAAGCCCATTTTGTTGAATCTGACAAGTTGCCTGAGAAAGCAGTACATTTTGTATATCTATTCATGCAAGAATGACCCAGTGATCCCTCCTGTGAGCCAGTTGGGGGACACAGATCTGGTATTTGAATGGAAGGACTTGAGAAAAGTGTGTGCCTTAAAAGCCACAGGTTGCACATAAAAATTATTTCCTCATTTAACAAACTGTCAGCTGGGGTCTAGGCAGAATTCTGCCTTCACACATATTTAATATGTGTATAAAAATTCCATCACTGTACATGGTTTGAAAGTGATAATGTAATAGATAAGTCTGTGCTTTGAGAAACTTGAGGGACAAGTGGAAACAGCACGAGAGAGGCAGCACACTACAGTCCAGATGTTTTGCAGTAGAAGGGGTTTTGCAAGGAAATCCTTAAAGCCAAAGGGATTTTATTTCTTTTAATATTGTTACCAAAAATGTATTATGAAACATCTCTGAGCCTGATGTTTTCACTATAAAGATAAGGCATCTTCAAGGGAATCTAGAGAAGCACTGTTTTTCCCAACTGCTTATTCACCAAGGTACCTTATTCATCAATCCTACTAAAATCAAAGGGGCTTATGAGACAAGGTGCCATTGAGTTTCAAAACAAATGCCAGAAACTAGGGCTTTATGAATATTGGTTATTGCTGGATGTAGTACATAATGTCCCTAGAGATGGCAATGGAAGAAGGGTATGCATATCATACAACATAGAAAAAGAGAGCAACAAAAAAGAGTAATAATAGTAATACACTGTTGTCAGATTCTCAGAGGAGGGTGCAACCACCAGTGACAACAGCAGTCACAAAACCCCCACTTTCTGATTTTTAAGAATGTGGAAAACACTACCATTTTTCCATTTTCCCATTTTCTATGATGGAAATGGTCCTCCAAATAAATCTTTAATAAACATGGAGACAGAATAGAGCCTCTGGTAAATGCAGGAGGCATACCATGGAGGGGATATTGTACAGCAGATCAGCCTATTGTCTAACAAGTTGAATGACAATTATGCCAGATGCAGATGATGAAAATCTGAAGACCTTCGACATAGGTCTGAAGACCTGTGAACTTGCACCGTCTGTCCCTCCTGTAGAATGTGGGTTCTCCTGCACAGCCCGTTATCTACCCAATGTCCAAGTGTCAGAACGGTCATCTCCAGTGATGAAAAGCCAAAGGCTCCAAATCCCCTGAACTCTGCCACAACACTTTTTCTGATAAAAAAGGCCTATTCTACTCTATTTAATGCACTACTCTCCATCACCTGTGAATTCAGAGGGGAAAAAATGGGCATTAATCTGGTGAAAACAGTAAGAAAGCCTGTAGAGTACTTTTGAGAATATAGGTTTTCTACACATGGACTCAGACTTCTCCACCAACCCTAACCATAAGTTTAAAAACCAGCTTAGGTGTTTTAAATTGTTGCCTATCTCAGTCCTGTTCTGGACAAAGACCCAGCATTTCAGATTCTACAAATGTATTCAAAATTCCAGCACATATCAAATACAGGGAAATGAAAGAAATTTAGGTGCCAGCTCAGCTTTATCTGTTTGTTTATTGAATAGGCAATTTTTTCAGGCTGAGTTAGAATTTGTCCAAAGCCCCCAAAGTTCACATACCTGCTCTCACCTCATACATATGTCAGTATGTTGTTGAGCCCTTTATTTATGCTTTATTTCTTCTGTCTCAGAAAAAACAAATGACTGTGTTCTCCCTACTGCGGTTCCATCTTATAATGTCATCACTGCTTCAAGTATCATCATTGTCATCTTCCTTTTGGCTATCAGCCTAGCAGCAAGGTACCTCCCAAGGCACGGTAAGTGCCCTTCCTTTTCCAAGAAACAGCCTCACACTGCCTATGGAGTTTCTATGTGAAATACACATTTTTAGAAGCTATGCTGACACACTTGGTTGATAGTTCTGTACCACCCTCTCCTTTCCCTTTTTCTTTTCCATTTTTGTTTTTATCTACTTTGACAAAATTGAAGTCCAGCTCAGGCCTTTTCCTACATTTTGTGTGCAGGCAGCACTAGGCTTCAGGTTTAAGAGTGACGGGGTGATGGGGAGTTCTGACAGCTGATCAGAGTATTTCCAAAATCAGGGATATATAGAATTGAAGAGTTTCACAAAGGCACATTTTTATGTATTATGTTTATGTATGCCATGCTTGAAGATGTCAAGAGTCTTGGTGATCATGACAGATGCAGCTGAACACTGACAGTTTCAGAACTGGATCTCTCCACACACCCTATTTAGACAATCGCTCAGAAAACTACAGAGCCAAAGTTACAAAAATGCATAGTGCTAGAGCCACAGCAAAAAACCCAAGCACAGCTATGTTCCACTTATATGAGAATTCCAATCAAGAGACATGGATTTGTCTTCCTTATGTGGGTGTGGTGCCCTGTCCCACCCTATGAAGTCTTCAGTAACTCCAGACGTGTCTCCAGGAGTTTTCCAATGGCAAAGGGGGCCTCCAGCATCTCCGGGTTATCTGACAGCTGAGCAGATGTATTTTCTTTTGTGGATGGTGTTTACATCTGTTAGCTGTTGCTCCTCATCATGTCTAAGCTGACCTAATCAGAAAGGGCCTTAAGATGTGGCTAGACATCGAAAGATTTATAAAGGCAGCTAGGCATCCAGCTGGTATTGAAGTCAAGAGCAGTAGATGTCCTATCCACACCCTGTCCTGGAGAAAGACAGCGGACCTTGCAACACGTTATAAATATCACTGTCGTGGTTTGAGGCTCTAAAACAGTTCTGCTCACTCACTCCCCCCTCTTTCTTTCCCAGTCCCGGGGGAAATGGGAAGGAGAATCAAAAGAATGCAACTCCCATAGGTTGAGATAAGAACAGTTTAGTAACTAAGATATAACATAAATCACTACTGCTACCACCAATAATAATACAAGAGA
>JASSUY010038593.1:0-15791 GCA_032466535.1 Forpus xanthops | reverse complement strand
CTGGTGTTATCAGCACTGTTCCCAAGCCGAAAATCCAAAACACAGTGCTGCACCAGCTACTGCTTAAAGGGGAAAGACTGCTGCTGCTGCTGAACCCGTGACAATCACCCAATTGAGTTCTGTCAGGTCACTGGGGAAGTCAGGTCTGGAGATCAGAATCCCACTCTCTGTGTTCAGGGAACTTAAACCAGAAGCCAGCATTCTGAGCTTCTTAGCGTCTCATGATCACAGTGGTATCCCCTGTTGGAAAGAGGCTATTTGATAGGCAGCAGGAACTCAGTTCACCTAGGACACTTGTAAGTTTGTCATGCTTGCGTCTCTGCTACCTCTATTTCAACTTCAGAGAAGTGCACTCCCAAGTCAGAGGTGTGGAGGTAGAATTGCTGTTTTTCCCCTCCTCAGCAACCATATCCCTTCAAAAACCAATGTGACCACTGAGTAAGACTGGGCTAATTTTCTTTCTGGTGTTTTACCACAAAGAAAGGAAGCTTCTTGAAGACAATGACTCCTGGCTACACCTATGCGCCTCCTCATTTTCCACTCATGTGCCCCTATGACACCAGTACTGTTTTTCCCCAGCTGTACCCTGGGGCTATGTCAATGGGAAAGCAGCAAGCAGGATGAAACCAAGAAAATCACAATTGATCACAGCCTGTGCTGTTTGCTGTGTGAATAATGAACTTCTAATTATAGGAGAAAATGAAGTGGAATTGGAAGATTTGGCTCTAAACGAATACAGGCTGGAAATTGAAAGGTTCCTTACCATTAAATTAGCAAGAATCTGGAGTGTTCCGAGATAACCTTTTATGTAGAAACCAGACTGCTTTTAAAGTAGATGTAGAAAGCACACCAATGTGGTAGAATGTGATCTCCTGCAACAGCATGGGACATGACATGGCTGCATGAACTGGAATTTCCCTTTCAGTCCCACTTTCAGAATATGCACAGGGAGTGGATTTGCAGAGTCAGGTGGTGCTATTTTGTACAGCCACTTTCCAGACCAAGCATATGCTCTTCATGGAACATAAGCTGAAGGCAGAGCTTCAATCCAACTTCCTAGTTTGTACAATTGTCACATTTCAGTGCTGCTGTACATTGCCATGTGTCTAGGAAGGGAAATACTTGTCCTAAGAGCACGTCCTGCTGCTGTTGCTACAGGTCACCTTCAAGAGCTATTCTAGGAGCTCGGAATAGGTCTGAGGTTACCTCTGTTCTGACATACAGAAAGCTGATTCAGGAGCTGACCTGATGGTAAGAGTGGTTTCCGACCTCAAGAAGCCATGCTTCAAAGAGCTGAAGTGAGAAAGGGAAGAATGGAGAGATAGAGCAAACTGGAAATGAGAGTTCTCAGATGCATATTATAGTGGTAACTAAATACGAAGATGCTTTGCTGGGGCTCAACGCCCACACTTTGGGTAGCTCACAGCCTATCTGTTCAGTAATTTAAGAATGAAAAAACCCTCTAGATTTATTTTATTTTGACTCTTCAGTTAATTAAACACGAAACACCAAGATTAGACCAAGATTAAAGGTCACTTAAAGAAAAGCCTAGGATCCATGTTGTAAAACTTATGCAATTTGCTGTAATAGTACAGAAAGATTCAACTTGATTATTAAAAACAATTCATAGATGCTGAGATACCTGTTTAATTTGAACTCCTTTTAGAGCACTGAAAAATGTGGCTGCCTGGTTCTAATACCAGCATTTTTACCCTCATTTGGTAAACTGTGTTTAGTGACATGTAGCTTTTACCATTATGTCCCTTCTGTCCTCATCTTAGCAGGTAGCAACTTGTCTTTGTGCAAGGCTGAGGTCCTAGCCCTGGGAATGAAAGATGTTGTATCATATGACACACTAATATTTATATGTAACAGAACTTTCTATCAGATCATACAGACAATGTCTGTAGGCCAGCTATATTCAGGTGTATTGCATGGATGAGTCCTGCCAAGGAAAAATAGAAGCAACTAGTCCTAAAAGATTTTTTTCTTTCATTTCTCCTCTCCTTTCTTCCCACTGCCAGTTATACTTTGTTGAAGAAGACATTTATATTCAGCACATTTATGTCTTCTGTAATTTCAAATTCTAATTGGGGATCTTCTTTTTCAGTCTGTTCTCACTGCTGTAAGCATCAGGATTCAGTGGAACAGGAAGTGAAAGAAGGTACGAAGCCACCTGTGAGCTCTAAAGTGACATCTGAAACATCATTTGTATGACCAGATTCCATTGGCAGGTAAGTTTTCTTCACCATTCTTCTTTCGGCAAAACAGCTGCTAAAACACTATTTGATTTTCATACAGTGTTAGCTCTCTATGCTGTCCTTTAGGGTAAATGCAGGGTAAAAAGCATAGGTCCCTACTGCCAGCTCAGACACATGGTGTTTCATGGTCAGGTGGCTAGAGGAAAAGATGCTCATGTTGCTTGTGGGGCACTGCTTTGTTTGGGTTATTTCAGATTTCCTGGAATGAACCTAGTGAAAAATGGTAGGTGGCCAAATTTCCTGAACTGCTCAGCTGCTTCCTCCACAGCATGGGCCCTGCATGGATGGTGTGCAAGATTTTGTGGTGTTCTTTTCCTTAATTAACGAAAATATTTAGGGAATGAATGGGGATGGAGACAGAGAGAGAGAAAAAGAAAGGAACATTTGACAACTTTGACCGTCAGTGTCAACTCTGAACCTGTGTAAGGAAGATGGCTAATATCTGAGAGGTGGGTTTGTAGCACAGTCATCCATCTATGAGGATCTGCAGTGACAGGCCCTTGTTCTCATTTTGTGGGCCTCTCAACTAAGAACTGTCCTGACTCATTTGTGAGTAGTAGCTTATCACTACTATAAGTCCCACATGTGGTGTCATTGCCTAGAGCTTATTTCTGGTGAATGTCCTGTGAGCCACGGATGTCCTGTATTCATGGCTCTGTTGCCTAAATATGGGAACACCACTGATGATAGAAATGAAGGTCTGACCAAATGGAAGTTAGGGAGAAGTGAACAAGAGAACAACTCCAGCTTTCCCAATAAGATTAGCAATGCCAGTCCACTTCTGAGATATCGCCGTTCCTTTCAGCAGCTGGAGGAATGGAGAAGGAAAAGATTCCCCTTCAACTTGCCCAAGAAATACTCATCTGTCTCTTAAAAGGAGCTACTTGTGATACTGAGATGTTGTGAAGGATGGGCTGGGGAAAAGTCTGGCTTAGCCACGTTCTATGACTACAGAGCATTATATTTGTTTTGGCTCAAAAGCACAGCTGTGTTCAAAGCTGTGTCCTCCTAAAAGACATTTTTCAAGTTAAGAGACTTAAGTAAAGATTAGCAGCTAACTGTTCTTATTCACATCATTATCCAGGTGAATGCATTTCCTGCTCTCTCCACAGCATACTGAATACATTGCCAGGGCAATGCAGCAGAGCAACAGCTGTAGAATCCTGGAATTCATGAATTTGTCATGCTGTGCACTGAAGTAATCTAAAAGCATAATGTTTTTGCGATGGAAAGGGGGGGGGAAACTATCATTCAGGCCATTTGTCTCGATTCCAAACCTGACCACACACTCATGCTTTCTTCTGGAGAAGGTCCTATCTGGAGCAGATATTAGAGCCTTGGTTAGCATGATTTCGGGGGGGTTTTGTGATGGAAGTGGCAGGGGTTCACCGACTGAATAAACCCATTCTGCCACATTCCTCTTTTGTTACAAAAGCTTGCCAGGCTTCTTCTGCAAAAGAGTGGTGTTCCTAACTGCAGTGCTTGGAACTGCTGCTTGTCTGTGGACAGGGATGGAAGATGCGCTTCCCTATTGGCTGAGAATTCATTTCGTATCTGTGTGATGTGCTGAGCCATGTCCTGGAGCTGCGTAAGGAGGGTGTCACATTCACTAACCATACTCGCTTCGCACACAGCACCTCTGCACGGTCCAAAGGTTTTCACAGTGAGGCAGCCCATAACTCACTGTAGTGCCCCTCTTGAGCTGTCTAGCTTTGATCAGCCCCCAGCTCCGTCTTTACTGTAGTGGGAGCCCTCTTGTGGAGGTTTATCGCAGGTCATCCCCGTTTGTCTCGGCTCTGCAACGTTCTCACCTTGCATTTAGGATTAAGAAGGGAAGGAAAAATAAGTAAAATCTTTTCTCTGTGTCCCTCAGGTTTCTTATCCTGTGTATTCCGCATTGCAGTCCCCACTGTTCATTGTACAGCAATACTTACTGTGTTGACCTTTCGGCTCACTGAAAGTGGATGACAGCAGTAGAAAGCTCTGCTTACGAAGACTAGCAACATAATCCTGTATGAATGAATGCAAACTCCACCTATGCCACAGAAGCTGTGGTGTGGTCTCCTTACAGCGGGTCACTGGAATTCCAGCTGGGAGGACCCTCCATGTTCCTGCAGCGGGGCAGGAGTGTAATGAGCATCAACATACCAGTTCAACAGCTTGGGATCCTCCAGCTTTGATGCTGCCTCTGTGAACATCAGGGGCCCCACAGAGCCCTGGCAGACAGCCCACAGCCACCTGCCCCGTTAATAACACAGAGCTGGCCTTTGGCAGACCCCAGGCCCTGACACACAGCCTCGTCAGGCTGTGCCTCCACGTGGTGACCAGGAGCAGCTAAATTTTTTTCTACTCAGCCTCACACAGGTATCTGCCAGTACTGTTCTTTGTGCTGGAGGAATTTGGATTTGGACTTGACCATTACAGGTGCATGTCCCTTCTCCCTTAGAGAAGCAATAATGCACACAGGTTTCACAGAGAAGCACCTTGAGTGGAACTACATGCCTCATGCTTATTTTCAGCGCTAAGAGACTTTTCAGGGAAGGATCCATACTGACAGCATACTTAGCAGCTAACTAATATTGCTTATCCACAGCAGTGGCAGAAGTTCTCGTAACCTTTCTCTCCTGAAAGGATGGCCTTGCCGACCCAGGTACTAAGATACTGCTCCTCCATTGAATTACTGCAGGGGCACATTTGACAAAGCACAGTGCTGCTGGTGGTGCGCTGTGCACACTCCTGTGCATACACTTGGACAAGCTCTTACATGCACTCCTTCCTACCCACGCTTGTAACGCCCCATTTCTGTAGCAATCCATGGTTTATCTCGCATGTATCTACCGTAATGAAATGTAACTCGGCCTTGCTCCATAAACATAGGTCTGCTTTTGTTTGTATATTTGTCTAGGAATATTTGTTACAGAAGGCTCTCCATATTCTTGGGAGTCTCACACACTGACATAGGGATTTACTTTGTGTTGAATGTTGCCACTTTCTGCTAGCGTTCTCTTTACCCAGCCCAGACTGTGAAGGAAGTACCCTGCAGGATTCCAACATTGGGTAGGATTCATCTAATCTGGGTGATATTCTTGCCTACTGTGTAGGAAAAAGTGGTTTCTCATTTTCAGGGGAGAAAAAGTCCCAAGCCCCACCAAGGTTCCTAAGCAGCTCTGCATTCTAACCTAAGTCAAGCCTGCCCTGAGTTTGACAGATCTGGTTTTCCCTTTTGCTCTGTCCCGCTGCAAACTGTAGCTGCTCCCTTGCTGCTCTGTCCATGTGTGGTTAGCAGAGCAGAGCAAACACCATGCCACTCTCTCTCTGGGATGTTTTGTTGCTTGAGCTGTTTATCTTGGTAGGCCATAGCCAAGAAATATTCTATCCACTTCACTTTTTTCTAGCAGATACACATTGAAAGAGAAATTGCTGGAGGAAATAAGATGACTAAAAGTGGTTTATAGAGGACTGAGCTATGAGAGGCTAAGGGACCAAGTTGGTAGTAAAAAATAAGGCACTGCTCCTTTTCTACTCCTGCAGTCATGCTGCCCCATCAGCTTTTTTACTTTCTTCTCACAGTATGAAGTGAAATGGGAGCTTCAAAACATTCTTATGGAAGGTTTTCTGACAGAGAAAAGGAGACAAGGCAGATGATACGGAAACCATAAGCTTTGCACTTGTGAATTCTGGCTGAAAGCAGAAAACAAGTGACACGGAAAACAGTGTTTCCAAAAGGCAACCTTATTGCAGGACTTGGGTCTATGGGCAACAGTGTCTCATACTTTCCATTTCTACTTTCCATTTCTTCCCATGTTTCCTCTTTCCAGCATAGACTACTAGCTTCCTGCAGGCTGAACACCCTCCTTTTGTATTTACTTTGCTCATTTTTAACACTGTGCTTCCTTCCCTGCCATAACTATGCATTTCCACCTTACCAACCGCACCACAGCCCTGACAGTTGTACCAACACAACCTTTTCTCTCTGCCTGTCTGTGCTTTACTTCTGCTCCTGACTGATGATTGCACAGCCTCCTAGAGAAGGGTTTGTCCTCTGAACTGTACCAAACCTTTCTATGTCACCAGACTCCTCTGACCTTTGAAGTTAACTCATTCTAAAGGAAACAAAATGTTTCACTGACAAATATGTCTAGCATCAGTTTGGTTTCGTATTCTTGTTGGGCAGGTTATATGGTTTATTTTTTCCTTAAGCACTTATCAATCATGTTTTCTATTGCCTTATGCGGTATTCAGTGAATTGCACAAATGGTTTCTGTGAGACCTTTTTGGCTTAATATCTGGTGGGTCTTTCTACCAGGTGAGCTGCTCTGTTTATCACAGGTATTTTGTATATAACATTTTTTTTCTAGAGTTCCTAGAGTTTAATTGTACGAAAAAATAAATGGTAAACTCAAGTTTCCTTTCCTCAGTAATAAAAGATGTCTGTTCTATGTGCAGGGAAGTGGTAGAGCCTTTCAAGTAATAATCTAAGCCTCAGCCACCATTTTGCAGCTGCTAAAAACAGGCTGTGTAGCATCTAGGTAGCTGGTTGACAAAGCTGTTACAGGTACAGCTGGCATTAAGACACAGCTCTCTCTGGTGTGCTCAGCAGCAATGACAAGTGTCACTCAGGTACCCATCTTGTAACTGTCACACACCTCCTGTCTATCAGCACGTCATGAGTTAACAGAGCAGTGTAGCTGTGGTGCTTAACATGCAGTTTGCAACAGCTCTTCCTTCCCGCTGCTAAAAAGGGAGGTTCCCTGTAAAAACAAAACCTGGTGTAAGATTAGTGTATCCCCACAATTCCTGTTACCTACTCAGAAAGTGGAGGACTGATAACGTCAGTGCTACGCTTTTGCTGGGGTGGAAGAGACAGTGGGGAGGGGGGAATTCCTTACATTAGCATTTAAAATACAAGCTCTGAACCAACTCTTTACTCCCCATTTGGACAGTGACTTTGAATACAAGAAATGAAGAAGTGCAGGGAATTAAATTCAGCAGGAAAAGGAGCAAAAAGTAGCTGCTAATCTTGAATGTGCAGATGGAAGTCTCTGCTTCCCCTTGCTAATGTGCAGCAAAAGAACATCTAGCAGCCCTTCCCTCCTCACATGGAGAGAAAAGCCACCAACTGCTACACCTTGGCCCTCCCTAACCTCCCATGTAGTAACGGTCACACACAAGAAAATTAGTATTCTTTAGCCATCACATCAAATACCACTAAACAGTACTACAGAAAGACTGAGCAAAGACACAGCCAAATGTCATCTCCTGTACAGGTAAGAAAAAGAAGAGAAAAAGAAACCAAATATCAGTAGCAAAAATGTGACTCAGAAAGGTCTGCTGTTTTGTTTTTTGAGGGGGCAGAGGAAAATAACACTACTGTCACCAATACATGCAAAGCTTAAAACAGGAAGGGGGAATGACATATCTGTACTTCTGCTTATTCAGATCCTTCAGTCAGGTGCAGAAAAGGAAAATGAGAGCTGGCTGATAACAACCCCAAAACAAGTGTTTCTTCAATGAAAATGAATGAAAAATGCACTACACAAAAAAATACAATAAAATGCTTATTTCAGAAGGCAGAAAACATAACACCTTCCTGGAAGCAAGCTGTGCCATAAATCTGCTTTGTGTGGGTGGAATATGCTCTGTGGAATTGACTGTTCATCTTTCAATCAACAGTAATCAGCAGCAACAGCGAAAAGCATTCAGCCAGAGCATACTGATTACTCTTTTCTTGGGGGGAGGAGAGCCAAACCCCTTGCCTGGATGCAATTCCCTTTAACAGGAAAAAAGCTCTGAGAAAAGAAGAGGACCAGATTTCTCACTTCTGCTTTGATGGAAACGCAATGGGCGCTATGGCCCTTCTGGGTACAAACCATTAGTCCATTGACTTCAACCCTATCCATAGGTAACAGCTATGACTTAACAGTTCATCTCTGGTACAAAACAATAAACAGAGCTGGTGCTCTTGTCTTTGCTACTGCCTGGATAGAGGAATGCCTGACACCATGTCGTGGTTTAAGCTGAACCCAGGACACATCATCACCAGACTTCACTGCTGTTCATGGGTGGGATCTCCGTTAGAGCTCTTCTTAACGGATATCACTCACGTTTCTCAACTGCAAATGCTTTACTAACAAAGAGCTCATGGACAGAACCACCACTGCTAGATGGCTTTATTAAGTGTCTTGAACCACACTTCCCCCAAAAGGTAATCCCCTAATTCCCAACCTTCAAATGAAATCAGAAGCCTTTTTATTGTTGGTTAAATTTTCCACAGTGCTAACTATTCCACCATCACCACCAGAAATAAATCATCCTTCCTGTGGCCTTCTCAGTCACACTTTTATTAAGGAACCCAAAACATGCCTTTTTCAGGGTATTTATCATTCCCAGCTCCTCCACCTCTCCTCAACATTGACTGCAAAATACCCCAAGTACTGGAGGAACCACATGTGTTTTTCTGCAAAAAGGCTGAAGAAACCATCATCAGGAGGACAGCATTTGCTGATGCTGAGACCAGGCCCAGTCAAGCTGTGGGACGGGGATGACAAAAGGATGAGGACCACTCGCTCCAGTGCTGCCTGTGCTATGCTCTGAAACCAAGGTCCTCAGGTGCTGTCTGAAGAGCAACTTGCACCAGAGCCTAATAACCTTTTGGAATCAGGGTATCTTTAACAACCAAACTATTCACAGCTTCTTTAGCTTGAGTATTTCTACCTCAGTCTGGACATTTTCAGCAGTGAAATGGGTTCTAGACGAGGTTCCGGGACTGCCCTCACTCCCTGCCAAAGCTGTGTGATGCTTTCTAGTCTGTAGTCTACATTTCCACCTTCTTGGACATTCCATGCTGTTGTGCAGTGATATGCATCCATAAACCATGTTTTCAGCAAAATGCTTTTTCACAAGCGCACCAGGTATAACTGCATTCACAGAAGACCTCCAAGACTTCTATAAGCAGAATCAAAATACTTTGTAGCAGCTTACAGCAGAGATCTATAGAAGACTCAATAGTTCCTAAAGAGCTCTTGCTCTCTTCATCTCTGGTCCTTCCACGTTACTTTCCGTTTGGCCTAAGACTTCAGTCACACTGAGCCTGGATTGCCTAAAGAGAGAAAAGAGAGTACAAAGTAATTTTATGCCTATATCCTCCTGGCAAAGGCATCACTGAAAAATCCCAATTCTTGAACTTCTAGAACTGGCACTATTCCTGAGTTTTAGAGTGCCACACAACCAGTGTCATGGCCTTTTCTCCCCCAAGTGTACACTGATCCTTCTTTTCTCTCCTTAACAGGGATGGAAAGAAGGCAGCAATGAAGTTAAAAACAGAGTTCTGGCCTCTTTCAATTTTGGTACAGAAATACCAAGGTCCTTGTCCTGCTTGTCTTCACAGTGACTGCAAAAGAGAAGAACTGATACAGAGTCACTGGGCAGGGGCAGGGTATGAATTCTGCACAAAACAGCTTGCTAAAAAACAAGCAGCAACACCTAACACTGGAAACACCAAACCAGCAGTTCTGAGACAGGTATGTGACACACACCAAAAACTAAGAGCAGAAGAACTGAGGTCTACCATAGCTGTTTGTCATGGTTTCCTTAAGTGTTTGAACCACACAGACCTTGACACTCTTCTAGTCAAAGACTCGGACAGGCAGAGCTGTTCCTTACCACTCCGCTAACTTCTGTTCATACAGCTCCCTGCGCTCACGGTTTCTCCTTTCATCCAAGGTCTCACCAGCAAACTTCTGCATTACTATTAAGAGGCCCCCTGCAGGGATCCTAGAAGATAAAACAGGAAAGTCACAAGTCACCCAGCAGAGACACAACAGCAATAATGTAGTGGCACGGGCAAAAGGAGCATGCAGGGGCAGCCACCAGGCCAGTGGTGTGTAACATTTCCCAATACTGACATCACACAACAGACTAAGGCACTTGTACTGTCAGCCACCAAACACAGCCTGCCTTCAGCTGTGACTCCTTTTGATAACATATTCTGAATTTACCCATTGACAGGCACTCATAGGACAAAAGGGTGGAAGGATTTAAGGTACCCAAACAACCCCTGTAGATCACCCGCCCCATAATTTGGGCAGTCAAAACTCTGACCACCTTTTGCCCAGACCTGGAGGTACATGTGCTTTCACTGGTAAAGTTCCCAAGGCTGCTTCCAGGCATGGCCACAGCTGACACCATGCTTTTTAGCATACATAAAGCTCATTCTCTTGTCCAGTCAGGATCCCCAGATTCACTTGTGAGAATATTCACAAGTTCTGCTTGACTGGTCAGACTTCTCTTGAATTAAGAGGTCACTGTCATGATGGACAGAGCCCCTGTAAGAGAACCCAAAGCTCAGTGTCCCAGGAAGCTTTAGGAGATATGCAACTGCAATATACACACAAAAAAAGAGATGTGCCACCTTACAGCCTTGGGTTGTGCAGCCCAGCCATGCTGCTTCTTCCTCAGTATTGCCTAATGGCTGGTGCTCCGCATTTTGGCTTTGATGGAGCTTGGTTTGTAAATAACAATTTTTATATGGATTCCTAACCCAGGGGCTGGCAATTCCCAGCATGTCCCCTTCAAAATGTGTCACCATGATATCCAACACTCCTTTTTGTGCCACGTGGATTCTGGGCTGCTACACGAGCAGCTACTGATGAAGGTGAGGAGGGAGCCCAGAAGCTGTATTTTACACTCCTGCCTTTACCCACAGACAGCAGTTTCTCAAAAGCAGGTGAGCAGCGGTTCTGCACACAATCACCAGGCTCACCAGCAACCACGCCAAGGAAGGAGACATGCCTGCAACCCATTCTCAGTTTCCTATTTAACAGTGGTGTCTCCTCTAATAAGCAAATAGGAGCAAGTAAGGTGCTCTGTTGAGAGTACGGAGTCCTTATCACCAAGGAAGCAGCAAAACACAAATCAAGAAAAGAAATCTCAAACAGTGTAAATGTTGGGAGAAAAGTCATCAAAATTATCCCAAGAGAGATATGGGAACCCCCTCAAGGCAAGGGAGGCAGGGAAGCTTCTGTAGCTTCATCTATGATTTGAGACTTGGTGTGTGCAGCCACTGTGCAACAAACACCCTTAAGGAGTAGCCGTGTATCAGCAGCAGCCACAACTCACCCAAACGCTGCTCCAAACACAAAGCCTCCTGCCAGTCCTTGCAGGCCCAAGTGGATTCTGAAAAGGGCTCCTGTGAAGGCTAAAGAAAACACAAACCCACTGAAACCACGAGCAGACCCCCACCAGGCATCGCACACAGGCAGAGGGAACTGCTTGCTGCATTTCTCCTTCCTGTGAGCTCACATCTACTTTTAGCAGAGCAGAAACCAAGCGCAGTGGCAAGAGGGCAGGACTCGCACCACAGTCACCACGGTCTCTACACTAACGCACTGCACAAAGCTCCTGCTTCAGAAAATTCCCCAAGAAACGTTAAGAGGTACCTATGAAAGTAAAACCAAGCTCTCTCCGGACTGGAGCATGAGCCTTACCCCTGCTGGTTTTTCTGTTCAACAGCAACTAATAATAGTAGCTTCCATATAAGGCAGAAAAGATCAGTAAAAGATGTATACAACAGTAAGGGCAATCCAGCCTGTAACACTGAACAAGCAGATCCCGTACCCACAGCCCTGCTGCCAAAGGTGGACACACAAAACCTGGGTGCTTTATAAACAGTGTACTGAACAGAGTGGAACTAAGAAATTCTTTTCCTGCTAAACAGTTGCAGGTTATGGATCAAGCACTACCTTTACCTGGCACAAGCATTTTTCACCCCAAAACTCCAGCAAATATGAACTGGTTACCACAAAACTCCCCCACGGTTCCAGAAGCGCACTGGCATCTCTGGTAGACATAAAAGCATGCAGCAGCTAAACTACAGAGCCAAGTCACAATGGCAGTCCGTAGATCAAGAAACAAAACCCAGGAGATCCCCTCAAAACCAGAGGATTTCTCTCTCTGTTTTACCACTTACAACCCTTGCTCATACAAAGAATACTTTTAAACAAGGTTATAGCACTCTTACCTCCTGCTGAAGCAAAATTACTGATGGTGGTTTTATTGCGGTACACGGACAGACCGGTGCTCACCAAGCTGTAAAGATAAGGCACAGAAGAAGTCAGCAGTTGCACATGGAAAGAGGCAGGTAGCAAAACACAGCCTGAAATAAAACTGGATTTCATTAAGCAAAACCCTCAGGTTGCCTCTAACTGCCTTGTTGCTCATCTGTCCAGAGCACACAGGCACCAACCACAAGTGACTTAATTTCTGTGACTTTAGAGGGGCCAAGGAATATTGGGATTCCCAGCCTGGAGTGGGGATAGTCTTTCTGTTTCTTTTCTTAATCTTTCTTTTGTTTTCCATCATACATTCAAGGATAAATGGAACTGAGCGTGAAAAGGTCCCATCAGTCAGTCCCAACGCAGGACCTTCAGCCCAGAAGCTGAATCTGCATATCGGTCAGATCTTGCCTGACAGACAGTGCTGACCACCAGAGCTAAGTCAGACACATGACACCAGCAGTGCCACCTACTCCTGTGGCATGAGATTTCCCACCAGGGCAGGTACACCATCTCCTTCAGAACCAGCCCCAAAACAGTTCTGAGTTCAGCAGCCACATCCTCCCCAGCGCTTCAGCCAGCCTCCCGCATGGTATCTACCAGTCAACAGCAATTTTCCTCCCCAGTGCTGGAGCATCACCTTTGTACAAGGTAAAACTAAACATGTGGTTTATGAAACGCAAAGTTTGCAGGATGAAACCTTCCACTCAGACTTTACAGAAACCACCTCTTTTCAAAGCCTTTTACAAAGGGGTGGTGAGCAAGGGTGAGGAGCCGACTGTAGGGGAGACATCTGGTGGAAGATGAGGAGGTTACATGTCAAGGCCAGGAAAATCTAAAGAAACCAAAAGCGGCAGGAGAGGAAGAAGAACAGATACTAACCAAAAGGAGTCAAAGAAACCAAAAGGGATCGAGTGATTAATTCAGAAAGGAACAAGAAAACTGGGGAGATGGAAATATAAACCAATGCTAATCAGTACTGCTGGTATCTTAAAAGCAGAAGGGGAATTTAAACAGTGCATACCTGCAGATATAGACAATGCACGTTCAGGACTATACATAAATTTACCATTTTTGTCAGGGAAGGAGATACTCCTAGTTTTTACTCTGAAAAGCATGCTTATTTTGATGCTCTATTGTCAGAAAATCGGGGAAGCACAACACAAGTTCAGTGTTGGCTGTGTGCATACGGAAAATCTGAAGGCCTAAAGCAGTTCAGACAACTGGCAGTTCTGATGTTCAGCTACTGCCTAATAACAAGATGATCGTCAACAGGCATTTGAGGACAAGAACAGAGAATTGTGAGTAATGCTACTGTGTATGAACTTGGAGCAGTAACATCACAAAAAAGGAGAAAAACTAGGGTGGGATAGAAAGCTTTGCCAGAAACAGCCAAGGTACTGTGAAAAGAGATAAAGCAAAAGCGGAACGAAGCCATCCAGCACAGGGCAGAATCACAGAGTTATTTGGGTTGAAGTGACCTTAAAGCTCATCCAGTTCCAACTCCCCTGCCATGGGCAGGGACACCTTCCACTAGAGCAGGTTGCTCTAAGCCCCATCCAAACTGGCCTTGAACACTGCCAGGGATGGGGCAGCCATAGTTTCTCTGGGCATCCTGTGCCAGCGCTTCACTGCCCTCACAAGGAAGAGCTTCTTTCTTATATCTAATCTAAATCTCCCTTCTTTCAGTTTAAAGCCATTCTCCTTTGTCCTGTCACTACATGCCCTTGTGAAAAGCCCCTCTCCAGATTTCTTGCAGGCCCCCTTTAGGTACTGGAAGGCTACTATGAAAGAACAATACTCAAGTCAATAACAGCATGGGTTGTATGTAAGGAACAGTGCTTCTCCAGTTTCAGGTTTTGTGTTGGTTCATTAGAAGATCTAAATTCTGGGGTAATTATAAAAGGTTAAAGTCTCTTCGTATTCACACCTTATCACTCAGACTCACTGACAGCACAACTCTTTGTGCCTCCATTAACCACAAGTCTCTCAAGTAGCCGCAAGCACTGCTGGCACGAAGTGCTCCTTGCCACTACTGCTCAAGCATAAGGCAGCTCTTCTCTCAGCTCCACTGCTGGGGAACACTTACTTGAACAGCGTTACAAAAGTGGCCACTCGCCAGCTCCAGCGCCAGCCGTAGCGGATGAAGCTCCTGAGGCCAGCACGATGGGCAGCTTGCTGTGGGGACAGAAGACAGGTTATGGACCGCAGCCCTCCTCCTCCCTGCCTGCACCACCAGCCTGCTGTGACCGGGGGTATATGCTATGGGCTTTGGGAATGACATCACTTGGGAGTGATACCCTGATCCACAGTGCTCACATTGGTCACCTTCAGAGGAAGAGCCCCAGCCACCAACAGGAAAACCAAGAAGTAAATCAGTTTGTAACATCAACCGGTCTTTCTAATGCTGGTGTTGAAACACATCTGCAGGGACAGGGACTTTATGAGGGCAGTACAGGAGAGTAGCAGAGGAGGAGGAAGAGGGGAGAAACTAGAAACTGGTTCTTCACTATTACTGGTATATAGATATTCACAAATAATAGCCATTAATCAAAAATAACCACAGTTATTAGCCACCTAATTTAAATGTTAAGAAACCATTAAGCTCTGCAGACCAGCACTGGCACTCAGAAGTTTGGCTTTTTTAAAGGATAAACACCAGCTTCATAAAAACTAAAAATACTGCACTTAATAGCATGAAAGAAAATCAGATCTCTCTTCTGGTGCCTGCAGTGCAAGTACTCAGCGTGGGTGCAGATACATGAGCGCAAGCACAGGCACAGAGTGAAGCCAGGCACTGATACTTTGCAGCCACTACATCGGGGGCCAAATCTAAACCAGTGAATGATGGACAGTGAATGACGGCAGATTTGAAGGGGTTTTCTCCAGGCAGCCAGCCCCTGAACTGAATGACAAACCCTTAAACGTTCAAATTCACCAGTAAAGTGTCACCGGCTGTGACCTCTGTTGTGGGGTGCAGTTGTAAGCTGAGTACTCTAAATGGTCTTTAAATAGCTCACGTTATTAAGGGGACACCACCAGCCTGACGCTGTGAAGCCTTTTGCCAAGGTAACACACTCTAAAAGCCTTCTCGAGACACTTCAAATGCCCACTGCACAGAGCACTGCGCACTGCTACCGACGTTCTCCCTACCCAAGGACACTGTCTTTGGCGGTAACCGCGCAGGACGGGTGACACAGAGCCGGGCCGGGCACTTGCACACGCAGAACCCTGCGGCACGTGTGGCCTCTGCCCCGCGGCTCCCGCCCCCCGCAGCCCCAGCCCCGGCCCCGGTGTAACAGCTCCCTACCCCCGGTGTAACAACTCCCTACCCCCGGTGTAACAACTCCCTATCCCTGGTGTAACAACTCCCTACCCCCGGTGTAACTAACTCCCTACCCCCGGTGTAACAACTCCCTATCCCCGGTGTAACTAACTCCCTACCCCCGGTGTAACAACTCCCTACCCCCGGTGTAAC
>JASSUY010038592.1:0-23208 GCA_032466535.1 Forpus xanthops | reverse complement strand
GTGGAGACCTCATAACAGCCTTCCAATATCTGAAGGGGGCCTATAGGGATGCTGGGGAGGGACTCTTCATGAGGGACCGTAGTGAGAGGACAAGGGGTAATGGGTTCAAACTTGAACAGGGGAAATTTAGATTGGATCTGCAGAAGAAATTCTTTGCTGTGAGGGTGGTGAGGCACTGGATTGGGTTGCCCAGGGAAGTTGTGAATGCTCCATCACTGGCGTTGTTCAAGGCCGGTTTGGACATAGCCTTGGGTGACATGGCTTAGCGGGAGGTGTTGCTGCCCCTGGCAGGGGGGTTGGAACTAGATGATCTTAAGGTCCTTTCCAACCCTAACTATTCTATGATTCTATGATCTCTGGCTCAAAGGAATTCTGTGAGCTTTGTAGGCCATTGTTTATGGTGACTAACATAAAAACAACATAATGCAACTGTTGTAAATACAACTGTAGTGAGTTTAACAAAATGAAATGATATTACAAACCAGGGCCCTTGTCTAGGACAGAAGAGCTGCTCATGACGATCAGCACTGAAAATGCTCCAAGTAATTTTAATATTTTGTTTCAAACACTGTTAATGGACACTAATGCTTCTAGTTCATCCAAAAGAGGAATAAATTGTGTGCTAGAATAACAAGGAAATAAGTACAACATCCACTCAGCATTTAGGAACATGGAAACTTCTAGTATTTACTAAAGGATGGGAAAAAAAGATGCTATTTAAAAAAACAAAACCAAAACCAATAAGAAAGCCTTTAAATATGATTACCATTTTTAAAAAATAGAACATTCCAGTTTTTCCCAGACTTGTTCACAGCTTTTCCTGGAAAGAGCATATCACAGTAAACAAGCATTTTTCAGTGGTTCTTGATCATTCTTTTGTTCTCAAATCCAGAAGCATGTACTAAAGTTTCAGTAAACAAGTGTGACCTAATCGCTTCAGCACTGAAAAACCCAACATTGGCCTCCAGAGATTCACAGCTGCTTCTTAGGCTGAAAATCTATCAGAGCATTATTCAGCTTTGGGGTTCTGTTGTTGGTTGGATTTTTGGTTTTAGGTTAGGAGAAATGAAATGAAGAATCTTCATTAAACAGAAATTATGTTCTTACGTGACAAATGTCACCACAGAACACAGGGCCAGAGAGCAGGCTAGATATCCATCCTACACCTGTACAGATGTCACACATAAAAAGTCAAATACGTTTCTTAAGAAACAATGGTTTTCCTTTGTCTTGGTTTCAGCCAACTTACACGCTGCAGTGTATTTCCAGAACTGTAGGGACTTGCTTGGATTGATGCAACTTTGTGCATTTGGCTGGATTCTGCCAACGCAACTGTTTTGCTCTGCAATAATATACTGAAATCCTCACTTTGTGATTTGCTCAGTCAATTGTGTCACTAATGGTCATTAAAAGAAAACTAATTCATGATTTTCCTATGAAGAGACTTGCTGGAAATGCACTCTTACACACAGTTCTTATTGTCACAGACTTCCTCAGTATTGCAGATTTGCTTAAACTGTGAGCCTTATTGCAGGTCACTGTTTCATACAGCTTTGACAGTGACAGGAGCACTCTGCCACAAGGATGGCAGACATCACCACTGTACGCACTACACTTCCTCCTCTCTGTGACATTTAAAGAATAGTCTCTCCTTCAGCTGAAAGCTCTGTCCTATCAGTACACTAATGGGAACAGTTCATTTACCTTTCACTAGGTATAAGGCAAGCAGCTCAGTAAGGTGTGTAGTATCCAGAAGGGAATCCTCACAGCTGGCTCTCCTGACCATTTGATTCATTCACTGTGGTTCTACTGCCTTTTTACTTAGTGTCATCTTGGACAAATTAAAAAATCCCCACAGCTGGGAACCATTAAAAAAGTAGCACCATCCTTGCAAACACCCTCTTTGCAATAGGAGCTGTTGAAAAAAACTAGCTGACATAGGGAGGAGTTGACCTGCACCATTCGGAAACGCACCATTTGTCATGTGCATGTCACACATGTCTGTGCTGGACACCCCCTGGGCCATACGATGGCACAGGTAGTGCAATCAGCACTTCATCCTCCAGTCTGATGCACAAAACTGCATTGTACTTGGCTGCTCTCCCAGACCTACCATATCAGACACCTCACCCCAAGAATACTTTAGAAGTAATTTTACTTAAACATTATACTCTGTATTCTTACAATGCAGACTTTCACACTGCCTCATTCCAGACTACTGACAACATTAAAAAGCATGAGCCAGGCCTCTGAGAGTTCATGGTATTTTCACAAAATCCAGAAAATCATCAAGCTACAAAGAGAGGATGGGAGATACGTGCTGTATGTTAAGTCAGGCCAATCGCTTCCAGTCACTGCTCCAGGTGCATGGAAATCTAAATGTCCTCAGAGTAAAACTGAAATTCTCAGAGAGGCCCAAGAGCCACAATATTGCCTGAGACAGCAGCCACAAGGCTGCAGCAGTCCTGGTTATATCGATTCTCACCTAGAGGCAGTCCTTCGAGATGGGAG
This sequence comes from Forpus xanthops, assembly GCA_032466535.1. Taxonomy (NCBI): domain Eukaryota; kingdom Metazoa; phylum Chordata; class Aves; order Psittaciformes; family Psittacidae; genus Forpus; species Forpus xanthops. The sequence goes on along the minus strand of JASSUY010038592.1, from coordinate 20,697 downwards.
ATAAGAGAAGATTCAATGCCCCAGTTCTGTGCCTTAAGGCACTTAGAACTATGTTGTGAACGTGTTCACACAAGCTGCCAAACTTCTTTCACCTATGTAAACCAAAATGAAATAAAAGCAAATAACTACGAAATGTGTAGCTGTAGTCCTTGTCACTGGCATTTTGTGCTGTAAGAATTTATCATTTAAGAATATTACAAAGTTAAAAACATTGGGTTATGATTCAAAATGATCTGATGACTGTTTTTATGTCAGGGAAGGGAAAATAATGAGCTTCTGTTTAGAACACACTTTAAGAAATAATTGTAGATTATTTCTCTTCTTTTTCTACTCTTATTTTTCACTAAAATCTGTTGTATTCAAGAATATATCTATTTATCTTCTATACTTTCATTGACACTGGGGAGACAATCCTCTCAATATTTCTATGACCAGAAGAAAAACTGTTCATGAGCTGTCCCTAAGTAGAAAATGACCATAAAACTCTGGAAGCTGCAGACATTCATAAAATACAACAAAATAATCCCTCCAAAAGAAACATTTTGTTAATTCCAGAGTTACTAAAACCATATGCCGTGAATGCTGCTGCTGTAGTGGGCTACCTGCCTTCACATACAGTGTTTGCATCAACAGATTTAATCACTTAAGATGCAGGCTTTCAGCATTCAGCAGTACAAGTAACAAATACTCACCAAACACAGAACCCAGTCTTGAGCACTAAGCCATTTCTAGCAGATTGTACAGCATGGGGGAAGGACAATACCAAGTGATTTATCAACCCCATTTGCTCTGACATACCAGTCGCTGTGGGAGATCTCTGATCCAAATATAGCCACAATGAAGTCCAGGGTAACTTTTGAGAACAGGCAGGAATATCACACAAGGTGATAATGCTGGCAAGCTGCAACCACTTTTTCTTTTTTCCTTTTGTCAACTCCTTCTCTGACAATCAACCTGCATCATCTCACTTTACCAAGTACCTGTGTGACTGGCTATACATGGAGGTGTAATGTTTACAAAGAGACAAGGAGTTTAGTCAAAACATTTACTTTCAGGTAAGCCCCCAAATGCTCAGAGTTATCCCACACCAAAAAACAGGCATGTCCACCATGGGTACTTCTTATGCTCTCCTTGGTGTCACTGGGTTGGCTTTTTTGCAGTACTTGACATTCTCAAGCTAGTGCTTATATAGCCTCACAAATGAAATGCTATTTGCAGTTTACAACAAAGAAACAGAAGCTAAGTACACGTAACTACAAGTCATGTATTTATAAACTGGGTTGCCTGGCTCATAGCAGCTATCTCAATTCAAAAGCTCTCCAAGTAAGGATTTTCTCACTGCATCTTTCACAACGGTTCATGACTTCATCAAGATGACTGAGATATCACAAGACAAGCAGCATAACATGTTTGAGGACCAGAATTTTAAAGCTGCATCTCATGCTGCAGCCCACATATTTCAGAAATTAAATTCAGATCTCCATTCTGAAAGCATTTCATGGAATATTAAGGTTACATTATTATTTGCATCCGTGCTAAGAACTTACCATCAATATACAGAAGCTAAAGATTTCCTAAAGGTTTTCCAAATCATCCTATAAAATTGAGGGGATAATTCCACACCGACTACAGAGAACTCGTCGTTTGACGATTCCTACATGATTTCAAGTGCCAGCTGTCTCACAAGGTAGTTATTTTTCTGCCATGCAAGCCCTTTTGAAATCATGAAGGAAGTTTGTCAGGCTGACTGAAGGCCTTTGTTCAGCTCAATGACTTTCATTTACTTAACACCTTGTATGGGTTTAGCCCATTGTGCCTCAGGTGAAGCTAACTTTGCATATCAGGTTATTACTGTAAGTGGAAGATTATTTTAAGTTTAATTAAATATCATCAATACTTTTAATAAGGAGCATATTTACTTTGTTTAGTTTTTCTGCAAAGTATTTAGAAGGTAGTATTTTTGATCCAGAAAAACTGATTCTTTGCACATTGCTTTATCTATCCCAACTGAACACTTCAGCTGGAAGATGCCTGTACATTTGCCTTTCAGTATTCTTCCGAGACTGACTGTTGCCAAAATTACACTTTTTTCCAGCAGTCTCATACCATGGTAACTTCTTTCTCTTTTTTGTTTCAAAATACACTAAGATTGAATCTCAACTTTTCATCACTTTGCTCTCCTGAGGAAAAGAAGTAAGATTCTATTATGTCGTCTTCATCAGCTTCGATGAATGAGGGGAAAAAAGGGAGAGGGAAGGATTTGTGCTAGAAGTTCATGCAAAATTTGAGACTTGAATATAGCACAAGTAGCACTTCAAGACTCCAGACTCCTTCAGTACTGAGACCCCTGGAGAGTTGAGTTTAAATCACTAAACTTATTTCAGGAAAGGGGAGAACACTCTGGAGAAAAGTCTGTCGACTCCAGCAAAATTAATAAACTGGTTGCTCCTGACGTGAACTACATTTCTTAACAGAAGTTTGACAAACTTCTAACTCCCTCTTACTGGCTTGTGAATACTGCACTTGTTCCTTTTTAACAGTAATTTAATACTATGGCACAACAGAAGTGATATAAATTGCCAAGTTTCACTCACCTTGCACCTTCAGTGCCAGTTATAAGAGATAAAGGAAAAGCACAACTTTCCTCAGTGCCTGTTAAAAAGGGTAGCCTACTCTTTCCTCATTTAAAAAGTTCATGTACAGAAAAATTCCCATTAGGTAATTTTTTTTTAAAGAAATTAGAATGAATAAATAGAAACATCTCAAGTACAACACCTGTAACATTATGAATTTTCTCCCTGAGATAGGGACCAGTTTTCCTGTCTCATACATGCTACAAATCTAAACAGAATTAGTGAAATTTATTTTTCACTTAACTATCTTCATCTAACATAACAACACCCTAGTTGGACATGTGATTGGACACTCATCAGGGTTTTCCTTTTCTCCTTCTTATTAAAGACCATTGCTATTTTCACTCGCATGGGTTTAGGATCCCAGGTGGTCTGCAGTGCTCACTGCACTGTTGAGATGGTTGCTGATGTACAATACAGTCAAAATCTCAGCAGATCCCTGTAATCAGATACTAGTGGAAGAGCTTAATACCTTTGTAGGCATAATTATGTTCTGGAGTTCAAGTGCATCTCATAATATATTCATATGCTTTTAGAAACATATTAATAGCCCCTTGACCTAAAGTATATTTTAGAATTTCTGAAATAAAAATGCTAATATCTGAATTACACAAAATAAAGCCATCAACCAAATTAGAATGGTGTCCACTCGATTCTTATACCATATACTAAAAAGTTGTATTTACCATCTCTGGAAGAAAAGTCAAAACCGACATGCTGCATCAGTGATCCAGGAATGGCATAGTTACTTTGCAGCATGAAGGCCCTTTTTATTATGTGAGATAAGGTTTTGCTTGCTTTAACTATTCAATTATACAGCACAGATGCCACCCCAATGTATTCTCCACTTACATCAGGGCTCTGGCATGCCTGTAATTGTATGGCAAGGTTAATATGTTTCCCGTGATCCTTGGCTGAGTAGCCTTCCATTAAGTCAGAAAGATCTTCCATTATGAGATCAAAAGATTTTCCCTTAAAAGCTATACTCAAAAGTAGGAAAACACTTACTGTGAATACAGAAGTGGAGGAAAGATCATGTTATATTATGAAGTGTCCTAAAATACTACACTGATGCGTACTGTACACAAAAGGAATGACCACATCCCAGCTACAATGCCTGAAAAGTAGTTGAGACTCTGCACTTGTTACGCCAGTCGTCTGACAGCTCTGTTAATAGGCAAATATGTGCCTGTTGACAGCATCTGACAGTAAATCTCTGTTATACCCACCATTTCAAACCCCTCTACTGCAATGCACACGGGCTTCGTCCGTAGATTAGTGGACTGGGATTTGCAAAGCAGCCTCCTGCCTACCAGCTCTCAAATCATCCTGGCTGGGTTAGCCTTGTCCATTCCTTCTTTCAGATCTGAAAGGTTTCTTGTTTATTATACATTAAACTTGAAATGCAGCAGAGTACTTCAAGTATTTATCACTTTCAATATGTACATCAACTTGGCACAGAAAAAAAGACAGTTAATTTTAGATATAAGCCCCAAGTAAAAATCCTACTTCCAACACATGTTTCAGACTGACTTTAGCCTTTTTTTCCCTCTGTGCACTGCACTCATGGAAGCTATCAGTGTCACGTATCTCTCTTCTTATACATAAGCCTATGGGAAGAGACCCATTTCTACGACTTCAGCGAGCTATGATTGACACAGCAGGGTTGAACCTGCCAGGCTGAAGTGATGTGGTAAAGATTTCAACAGTATGCACTAAGACTTGAGGGACCTGTACTCACATTCTGGGTTTGCCAACAATTCCTCCAGTGACTGTGCATGATTCACATAATTTCTATATATTATAATCTCCTATGAACAAAATGGGTAAATTCAGCCTGTTTCTCCCCCCTTGCCTATGTCATTCATATGCTAATGTTTTAAAGACAGGTCCTGATACTTAATAAAAGTTTGGATCAACTTCTTAACTATTAAAAATATTCTTTAGAGGTCAAAATCACTGCAGATCGTCACAATTAAAAAGATTCCATTTTTGGAAAGCAGAAATTTGGTTAAAGCAAACAATTTTTCAGACTATTCTGTTCTTTTGATCACCATCTATAACATCTATCAGAAACTGTTACTAACTCTAACCACACTTAAGCAGCAAAATTCTTTCTTTAAACTTTCTGCTCCCTGAAGACAATGCTTCCCTCAGGAATACAGCAAGAGGTTTTGTGAATGCTTGGAAGCAATATGAAGCTGTGAGGTAGTGAAGAGAAAAGGAAAAAAGGAAAAAAAGGCATGAAAATATCAAAATAATCCCACATTAGTTATTCTCGGGGCTCTAGGGAAATTAAACAAGGGTGGGAAAAAAGGCATAACCTGACTCTTTTACATACACAGCTCAAATTTACAGCATTAGCAACTGAAGCTCAAGACAAGGAAATCAAGCACTGGTCTGTAAATTCATTCTAATGACATCACTGCCAGGATTATCCTTTTGGGGATGGCTTGAGTAGGGGGTTGGGAGGAGAAGGCAAGGGATTGAGGAATGAGATTTGATTATGTTTGAGCTATTTCAATTTGAGGCTGCTCTTAACTGACAAAATAGAAGGCATCTTATCTGAGAAGGGATTTTGCTCAGCTGCTTTAAAAATCCTCCATACATACTGAAAGTCAGCACATTCCCTGGAGGATCAATGGGCTTGACAAACTAAAGACACCTTCTATATCATCTTGGAAAAAAATACAATTTTATTACCAAAGAAAAACTTTCTTCAGGCAAAAACATGACATGCAAGGGCTTGTCCTGGGGCAATTAGAAAAGAATTTTGTATAAGTAAATTTAATGCTTGCAAAAGTTGCTGCATTGACAACACTCGATACCAAAGGGTTCTCTTTAATCTAACAAGCTGCAGCAGGGCAAATGTCTCTTCTGCCACTGCTCTTTATCTCACAGCAGGATGAACTCAATCGCAAGGGGGGGGGGAGGTGAGAGGGAGCTTAGCTTTTCAGGCTCATTCATCAAGAAAACTTACTTTTAACTCACAAGCTGTCTCACTGATTTGAAGAAAACTCTCATCCAAATACTTGAAGTGCTTAAATGACTTCTACATTTTAAGCATTGAAGTACTGGTATCTGCTGAAAGGGCCAAGACAACTGACAACCCTAGTCAATAAAAGCTGAATGGCGCTATTTTGTACACAAGCAAAAAGTCTGTAACAGAATGGTATCTGCTTCAGGAGAGTTCTCAAATTCCTCCACTAAAACACTGAGCTTATCTAAAACACTGCCCAACAGCAGCCAACTTCAGCAAAGATACTCTTCTTCAAAATGATAGAGAACAGTTTATGTAAACTTTTTGTATAAGATTATTGCATCAAATTTATTTTTGTATTTGCACACCGCACAGCTATGTGATGATCCCTAGAGAGCAGTGGTACCCATAGAATTATCCCTCAAAAGACAAAATAGAGCAAGAATGCCATATAAGAAGTAAAAGATTTCAGTTTTAAAAATCTGAAGTTAGAGATGTTCACCCTCACAGGTGGAATTAGGATCCTTTGTACATACAGAAGATACAGCAACTAAACTCCAGAAGTCATACTGACTGAAATGTGATCCTTGGCTGGAAATCACAGCCAGGCCCTCAGAGCAGGAGGATGCCCTGGCAGATCTTCATTGGGTTATCAGGGGAAGTAGCTGAGCACTGCCAGTTCCCAGGCTGGACCTGGTCTCCACAGTATGGACATCAGTCATGCTCACACACATCAACTCTACCCAGAGCTGCCACTGTACAGCCTTGGCACAAAAAGAAAGGACTTACAACTTATTTGAACCTTCGACATCTAATGAAGGTGCTCAGAGTTCCTACAACCTTACCTTTAGGGAATACAGTTCCATGCAGAAAGGAAGCACACATGCTACCTCTGTACAGCAACTCATTGATAATACTTGAAGAGTCACTTTCCAGTCTGCCTTTATTTCCGAGAAAATTTAAGTTGCCACTACTGTGCATACTTACTACAACCAAGCTAGCATTCCTCTCTAACTTGCCTGCTATCAGATCTGGCACCAACCATCAGACCAATATTGGTTGGTTGGGCTTTTTTTCTCATTTTGTTTTGGGTTTTGTTTGTTGTTTTGGGTTTTTTTCTTTTCCTTTTGTTTTTGGTTGTGGTTGTTTGTTGATTTTTTAAAATGCTTTCAAAGAGGACTTGACAGTTTGTGCAGAACTTTACAGGTTCTTCATGGCCACCACACACTCACCATGCAAACAAAACTCCCATTAAACTCATCATGACCAGACTGGGATGGAACTGGGATGTGCTGGTGAAGAGCTATATGATTTGGTGTGTGCCTTAAGCCAGGTAGCATGGTTTATTATGCTTCCTTTTGACATAATACTACCTGCCTGTAACAAACACTCCTTGGACAATGTCTCTGATAGTTAATACATGTAATAAACTGAACGAAAAACTGCAGGATGAGCTCCGCTAAAAAGAACTTGGTTACTCATGCTCATCAGAGTTAAATCAAGGTTACTGCATGCATTAAAAAATGATGGGATATCTCCAAGTGGCTCTCGTGTCCTACAGCCTTACACATCAGTGTTTGTTACTTTACAAATGACTTCTTAAAAGATGTTTCTACAGCTCTCTATCATCACAGTGCAGAAAACTGGACAGAGTTAGCTTAGCATTCTCTTGTGACAGAAATGTTTATGCTAACCCAAGCATCCCAGGAAGATGCGCACACAGTGTTCCATCAATCCTTTAACAGCCATGGCAGTGTCTTATTTCTCTGACCCACGTATATTAAAGAATGAGAAATCTGGGAAAGCTACTGCCTAAGTCAAGTCCATAAAAATAACACATCACATTACTTTGTAACATCAGTAGCACTGCATAAATGCAACCAAGAGTAGTGCTTGGATCAAAAGATAAGAAAAGGGCACAAGAGAGAAAACTGAAGAGAATAATTTGGGGGAATTTTGAAAGTAAGAATCCACCAATGACTAATTAAAACATTGGAGAAATTCTCCAAGCAGCTCCTGTGATGTTTCCATAAAGGAATTCAATGCTTCGGTGTCCGCTTTCATTTGTGCACACAGAAAATGGGTATTTGCATATGCAGCTGGATATGTACGTGTGAATAGCTAGAGATGTGTGTTCCCATACAGACAGGCAATTCTGTCAATACATCTAAGGCAAGGATTTTGAATGCGTCCTTGAGCCGGGCATTCAGTCTCTGTTCCCCATCTGCGTTATGGGGATAATATTGCCTCACAGGGATTCTATGGGTGAGGATAAATAAGATTAAGTTTGAAAGGTGCTAATACAGCCCAGAAAGCTCATATAAATATATCCTGATAGGTTTCTAACTATTATCATTATGGCACACTGTTGTCTGACAGATACTCAATGACAGCATTAGCCAGTTGGTTACAATTAACAATTGCTATCCATTGGGGTTTTGCCATTTTCCACTCAAACTCCTGGTAAATATAAAAAATGATGATGTGCCAAAGTGGAGCTCAGAAAAAAAAAACTCAAAAACCATGAAGATTTAAATTTACCTTTTCCTAACCAGAACTGTTGTACTTGGCAGGGGTCAGACAAGGAATTTGTTAACATGTGGAAATAGCTGCTTTTGGACACACTGAAAATGAGCAGTATTCACTACTAAAACTCATAGGCAAGTTGTATAAATATTTACTGAGCTGAAAGAACATGTTGGCCAATGTTTGCCACAAATGAGTGCAATGGAGTCTCTAATTAATGAAACCAAAGCTGTAAGGTTTTACTGGGCGCTTAAGGCCAGCTCTGGAAGCTAAATGCAAACGCCACAGTTCAAACACTAGAGTCTATTAAGCCCTAGTGCACTCTTGCTCCCGGCTGACTGCTTGTGAACTGTGAAGAGGATTAAGGTGGATGGGATCACTGCCAATGTGAAGCTGTTAAATGACTGCATTACAACAAAAAGCTCCCTAACTCACTGCTGTTGAGTATTCTTCCTACAGAATTCTCAGCCATTGCAAAGATAAATGGAAAGGGGGAAAGGTTCCTTTTTTTTTTTTTGGAAGTTCAAGTGCATTTACTGCACTAACAGCAGGAGCATACCTGTCTAACCCACTGAATGCAGACAGCAACTGGAAAAAGCAAGCAGTAATTAATGACCAACTCTATGTGCATTCCATTAAGTACAAACAGCTGTCACAAACATCTTTATTTAAAGAGCTGCTGGATAGGGAATTATAGCATGGTAAAAAGCTTCTTCCTTCTGCTGCTCCACAGACCCAGAACAGACCAAGGCTTTAAATTTTTTAATGTGGCTTTCAGGTTCTTTGGCACACAAAATAAAACCCTGACAAATACGCTTGGTGAAAGATTCCTCCAACAGCCTTTCTTTGCGTCTGAAATGCTTCCATGCACTGAGCACAGATCATTCTGCTTATCGATGGGTTCAGTAAGTGTTTTTAATTGTTTAAACAGCACAGTAACATAACCTCATTCAGGGGCATACTTGGGGACACTTCCTCATTATATCACAGTATAAGCAAATCTTGCTAAAATGTCACCTCCTCTGTTAAACTTGGCAGAGCTACAATTAGAGAAGAGCAGCTCTACAGTTATAATAAGTTATTATCAAAGGAACAGTTTTGTGCCTGGCAAAACCTCCTCACAATAGCAGCCCACCGCTGTCTGCTGGTTGGGCACAGCATTTTCAAGATGAACAGGTCCTAGCACTGCTGCCTCCTCTAGAACCATAGTCACTATTTGCCACACCATATTTGAACATGTGGGGGTTTTTATTGCCTCCCCTTGCCAGTAAAGAATGACTAATAGCTGTAATTTGTAATTTCCCAGCTTCTGTGGTTTCTGTTTAAAGCGGTGTTCCTTATCTTTTACAAGTTTCAATTTGGGGAAAATCATCTTTTATACAATATTTTTTCCCATTTCATGTCAAGTTACCACCTCCTGGGTCCTGACTAGAGAGTAGTCGATGAGTGCCTGACAAACAACGGTGACTGAGACGTCTGTTTGATCAGGCTGCAAACAGCCCAGGTATCAGAAACCATGATCTGCCCACGTTGGTTAAGCAAAGCATGCTGGAATCAAACTGTCTTTCAAGATCTGAGGTGGAACCATGAAGACAGGTACCAACAACAGGAAACACCACTTCCCCCTCCGCAGCCAAGCAAGGCGTTTCTTTTCAAAAGCACACACTTGGCAGTGTCCATTCCAAAGCAGGCACTTCGGATTCATTTCCAGTCCTGGCATACATTAAATCTTTCCTTTAATGTGCACAACAAACAGCTGACTTAGGCTCAGAGTTTTCTTGTGACCTGTACCGTCACTGCCTGTTTTGCAGGAGTTATACAGCAGAAGAGCTGCTAAGTTACAGCTTAGAAGGGAGAGGAGGATCAAAGTCTTCAAAGGCTAACCCTAACTTCATGCCCTCTGCATAGATAACTGGAGATAAGACCCATTTTCAGGTGATATGCTGATCTCTCTTTTGAACTACATCTTAGAAGATGAATAGCTATGTGTGTGTTCCCTTCCAGTACTCCTCAAGCCTCATAGAGCTCCACTATATGTCATTTATTTAACAAACTAGAAAGCACAAAAAACATCTGAGTTATTCCAGCATATTAGGAAAACAAATGTTAAGTACAGAATTTAAGGAATAGAAGCCAATCACCATCACATTTTCACAACTCTTTCAAGCCCCAAAAATGGTGGTTTAAACGTTCCGATTGAAATTAAAACCCCACAAACACAGAACCCCCCCAAAACCAAACTAAACCAATTCCCCAAACTTTAAAGTAAGTTTCGTTGTTCCTCTTAAGCACCTTCTCAAAGAACAGCAAAAGGTCAGTTTCTCACCAAATGGGAAGCCATCAGCTGACACACAGGATATCAGCCCTAGAACAGAGAGGCAGAATGGGAGAACCAGCTTGCAGAGCCATTCAAGTGGGTCTCTGAGACCCACCTGTACTCTCCAGGTAGCACCCACACAACCAAACACTCCAGTGCATGTCTTGAATCAGTTATCTCACTTGCTAAACCCAAGAATTCAGGCAAAGAAAATGACTGGGTTGAGCACAGCCTCTCACCCTTATCCTTTTTCCATGCATCATGGATGTGATTCGCGCTGCAAACCTAAACCCACAGTCAGCCTTGACTAACAAAGGCAGTGTATGCATAGTCTAGACCTAACCTTTAATTCTATCAGATTGGCATGATAAAATGTAGTTGTATTTGAGATCAAAAGAGCCCCTATTCAGTCACAATCTAGCAAGAAAATAAGGGTTCTGGTTCACAGGGATTAAAAAGAAGAAAGTCTTAGAATGATAGGAATATCCACTGTTTTCCTGTTTGTGCTAATAAAAATGCAGAATTTAAGTAATGCTTTTGTTTCCATATTTCCTTTTTCTTGCTCTTTTGCTGTAGGTGTTTTTTATAAGTAGGAAAAACGGAAATGGCAATCACTTATTTCAAAATGAAGGAAAGAATCCAGAAAAGCAAGACAAGGGCATCTTAGTCTCAAGAAACACAAGCTCTGCACACACAGCTGTTTCAACTCGAAAGCCAATTCCCAGTGTATCCCAAGAACAACATGGAGTTTGCTCCTCTTCCACCTTTCAGTTTTAAAACTATAATGAAAACCAATCAAACATACAGACAGAATGAGGAAGAGGACAGGGTGAGCCATGGAACTAAACTTGAAGTAAATAGTGATCCAGAGCTTCATAGTTCAGCTACCTCTGATTGTGAAGTGTCAATAGAGATGTTTTAGAGGCAACAAGTGTCAAGCTACTAATTTTCATCACTCTTCAGTGCCGCTGCTAGGATGCAGCCCTGGAGAACTTCCCTGCAGTCTTCCTACCTAGTCTGCCTCTCTTGACAGCCTGAGAAACCAGCCTCTTCATTATAAACCTCTTAAAATGAGTAGAGATACCCAAGAATGTTTTAAGTGGGATACCGATGACTCACACCAAATATGTGTTGGCATTCTCAGAGCAACAAGACAAATTTCCCATTGGCATGTAAATTCTAGGAAAAAAATAAAAGGGAAACAATTTCTTTCCCTAAAACCACATATCAAATATCAACACACATGGTAACATGCAGCTACTCCCGTTTCAGAAAGTACTAATTTTAACTCTTGATGCTTTTTCTAGATCATCATCAGTGTCTTTTTCCATGCAGGAAACGAAAGCTCTGTGCCACCGCTTCCGTCTTCGGCTGGGACTGGTTTCTCCAGAACCATTCAACACCAAGACTTCACCTAACATTGCGTGTGTACAGAAACTGTTCAAGAGCTGTTTGCTGCTGATTCTGCTTCTTCAGATCAGCTTATACAAACTCCTTCACACTGGAATCAAATAGGGAGTGAGACAGTATTCTTGCATCCAGCTCTCTGAATGCATAGAATGATTGGACAGAGCCTTGGGTGGCATGGTTTGGTGTGAGGTGTCCCTGCCCATGGCAGGGGGGCTGGAACTAGATGACCTTAAAGTCCTTTCCAACCCTAATTATTCTATGATTCTATGATTGGTGCTTTCTAACTGGATTTTATTTCCCCCTCTCCTGGCCCCATCCTTCTGTTTAATAACAGATGGCTTTCCTGCTATCTGCTCATTACTTTTCTCTACCAAAAATGAAAAGCACACAGACTTCAGCATCACTGAAAAACAGAGAGGCCAACAGTAGCCCTGCCTGAGGAAACAAAGATTTGCTTCCCACTTCCATCACATAGATCAGCTCCAGGTATCCATGATGTATTGCACACTCAATTCCATCTCTTCTTAAAAGTTCTATCTGATCGACTATATTCTCTATCAGTGCTAATAAATCTGTTTTAATGCCACCATCTTAGCACCACTGCACTAAAATGCCGCCTGTATGCTCGCTTAAATTAATCTCTTCGATAAAGCACCTGCACAAAAAAAGAAAAAAAACAAAAACCAACAGAAACTGCCTTTATACAAAGACTGTGTCAAAATATTCCAAGAGTCTAAATATTTCATCTGTTTACAACTCTCCCACTGGCTGTTAATATCCCATTATTAACATTGAGAACTAGTGTAATTCAGTTCACTTGCATTATTGGCAGAGCACAACCTTTTCCATTAAGCGTTAACATGCTAATCATCCTGAAGAGAAAACTTAATGATTTTAAGCCATGCAAAGACAGTGAAGTGAAAGATAAGCAAATGATACTTCTGTTTGAGATAGAGGAAGGAATATTGTCTGAAAACACAGGAACCCTGACTCGCCGAATTCAACAAGTCTCATGCAAACTCCAACAGCAGACAAGGAATTATCAATACTGCAGTCTGCTGGTTACAAGCAAGGCAATTTTAAGCATAGCACATAGTGCCTTCTTTGTGCATTCAGGTTTGCACAGAAAGGTTCTAACTGTTATTGGCCAAGTGAAAACAAGACCTCAGTCTCCCTGCATGCCTGAAATGCAATATGAGTTTATTCATGCTTGGAAAGATAGGCAATGAGCAGTATCTTCATCAATCTACCCAACCACCACAGCTCTAGGCCAAAAGCCATGCTCTGAAATGAACATGTATTTATCAGCAGAGATAGGTATCTCTTTGGTAAACCTTAGAAAAGGACATTAAATGAAAACAAGAAGATGTACTTAGTTTAATTAACAGCCAGTATTCTGTACTTTGAGGTCCCCACATGCATTGGTTTATACTGTACACTGAAGAAGGTCAATTGAAAAGTATGTCAAGAAGTTAACAGTATCTGATTGCCCAAGTGCAAATAGTGTTCCTACCCAGCAAGGTGAACTGAAAAAACATTTGAGCCCCAAGAGAAATATACAAAACAGGTATGTTTGTTGAGCAGCAAAATACAAGTTATTAGTTCCTTTGGAGTAAAAGTAAAAAGGAAATTAGCCTTTTTTCTCACAGGAACCAAAACGGACTAGTGTTAGGTCTTGCTGTGCTCTTCAGGATTCCAAAGAAATGAGGAACTGAATCCCACCTACTAACTGGGAAAAAAAAATCTCAGTCTATTTCTCTTAAAGGTAACAATAAGAAGCAAAAAAAATTATCCTGAAAATTAAGGATAATTGATAACTGTCTTTCTATATTAAACCCTAAAGCTCATAGTTAGATCACTGAAATGTCAAAGATCCACCAGATCTTATCTTGCCAAGCCATAAAATGTACTCTCAAAGAAGTTCTCTTTTGTCTCTCTCCTCACCATCACGCAAATCAGCTCCTGACAGATCCTTAGAGACGGCTTCAGGACAGGCAAAAAGCTGCATTACATAAAAACCTCCAGGGAGACTAGAGAGTTCCTCTGTGGTTAGTGGAGCTCTCAAAAAAAGAATTACTTAGTGCCTGGTAAGCAAGAGGTTAATAGCCTATAAAAAAGCCCCACCTCTAACAAAAATGTTATTTCAATTGTATTACATTTAGGAGCCCTGAGGGTCATGGGGTAGATAATCAAAAAGGACAAGGAGGAAATTAAAAAAGGGAAGAAGGCAATCAAAAAGGGCATTTAGAAGGACCCATAATCCTCCATAGGAAGAATACTAATTATACTACTGCATCATCTTATAATTAACCCTGATCTACATTTTTTTTTATTTTAGCTGTAATAACTTCCCCATGTACAATGATTTGATTGCTAATTCTTGCCAGTCTATCTTGAACAGCTATTTTAGTTTTGGTAGCAACTTTTTACATAGCACTTGAACTCTCCTTTACAAAGAAGTCAAAATATTTAGATATTTGTATTATTCAGGCATCAGTCATACTGATTAGTACATAGGTTGCCTTTTATCCTGAGAGTGCCAAGTGCTACACTCTTTTTCTTTCCCAAAATTTCTTCTGTTTAGGAGTGAAATCTGTCTCCAATATATAAATTGGTGTGTTGTACACAATTCAGCAGTCAAACTTGGCCATATGTCTTCAGGATGACTTCCATCTGTATTTCATACTTAATAAATGTGGGATATTATTGTATCCAGCAAATGAAATTCTCAACATACCTTCATTCCATAGCAGACCCCTTCTGGCGCTCACCTACATTCTTGGGCAGCTGGGCACACATTGCTATGACATTTCTAATGGCTTACAAACAAGCCTGAGTTTTTGCCAAGCTGCAGAAAATAAGAAAGCCCCTAAAGAAGGTGCTTTCCCTAGGATGAGAGCTAGTCATTTATGTACAAAGCCAAAAGTTATTCCCCAACTAACCTGAGATGTTGACACACGCAATGATTTCACAAGAAAACCTGGCAATGAGAACACACAAAAGTAGACTCTGCAGCCAATCTAGAGGAATAAAATTATCCAGAAATAAGGTACTTTGCAGCCTGTCCTCAGAGGCAGGCATCTATAGACATCACTTGATTTTTTTTTTTTCCCTTGATCTTTAGGGGTCATTCTAGCCTTTCTCTCTGCAGATATAAAAGCAGACATGCTCCCTTCTCAGGTTCAGATGTATGAGTAAGCATACACGATGACAGAAATCACTCCTAACTGAATCTCTGTAGCATGATATGAAGTTATAACCTTTTATTTTCTATACTTCCTTCACGTATTTGCAAGGCACCTTGCTAATTAGCTCTTAATGGTCACTAGATTCTCAGATAATTAACATCTGGAGGGCATTATTCCCAAATCAGGGCCAATCTAAGGATGATAGTCTCCAAGGCTCTCTCCATAACATGTGCCATGGGAGGAAGAATGGTTTTTTAATATTTTAACAATCACTGTACTACAGAAAGATGGTGCCTGAGGGCTTTGGCTTATACAGCATGGGAAACATCAGCTTCATAAAAATCTGGAGACTATACTGTGTGGCCAGCAGCATGTACTCTCTGGACAAACACATCACTCCTCTGGAGAAAACAGAACAGAAAAGAAAAACCCAACCAAAAGGCAATCTATACGAATAACACTAATTTCCTTCTGATTAACTAAAGGTATTATTTCCAAAGAAAGAATTTAATTCTGATTTAATGGCAAGACCCAAAATTTGCTTCTTAAATGACAGGATTTCATCCTCCATCAAGAAATTTTGTCCAGGTATGGTGACAGCTTACAGAGAGCAAGTAAAGTCAGGAGTTCTTCCTCTATCAGTTAAGACATCTTCATAACAGACTGGGAAAGAGGAATGCTACCATCCTGTAAAATTAGTTCAAACAAAACATCCCTAAAAAGTGAGTAGGCCTATCTGAAAATTTCAAGCCTTTATTGTTCCTTTTGAAACCCTATCTCAACCTAAACGCACATTCTCAATCAATATTTACTAATACAAAAGCCGCACCACCCTGAGGCATTCAATATCCTCCTTATTATTTTCAATGTGGTAATATGCAATAGAGTAACTGAATCATTTGAAGTGATGGTTGCACTCCTTGGGTAATAATAGAAACTGAACCTGAAGCCAGCTTAAGCTTCTACTGCAGCCTGCACCAGCAGGCAGCTGAAACTGGAGGAATGAAATTTGAAGTATCACCTCCTCTATCTTATTCTGAAACGCTGACTGCAAGTAGAGTGATTTTGTCATAGGAAAAAGCCACATTCGTGGTTTTTCTTTTTTCTTAGTTTATCTTAAAAGATAGTAATGCAGAGAGCAGTGAAATGAAGCACAGAATCATCTCATTGATGACCTGTCATTCCTCATGCCTTCCTCTTTTCATAAACAAATAATTAAGAGCAAACACAGTAAACACTTGGAAACATCACAAAATGGCAAAAATTGCCACCTTATAAATGAACTTTAGGTCAGCTTTGAACGTTGAGCAAGCAGGCCCTGTAATGCCCACCCAAGCTGTGCACTCACAGCATGCAACTAATGATGTTGAAAGCTTTCCTTGTTAAAATTCGAGCAGTTCATTGCCACTTTACAGCACTCTTTTGCCCTGGATAACTCCAGGCAGTGCCTGTTTTAGCAGCTGTATACCCTGAACTAAGTATCAAGCAATTTGCTGTCGTTGTGGCTAAATAGAGCCCTCTTATATTGCCAGGAGCAAGTGAAATATTTTGCTATGGCAGACAGCAAACTAAATAAAGACTATCACACCTGCTTTCAGCTACTGCTTTTACGAACATAATGAAATTACCTAGAAAAGGTAACAGCTACCAACAGAGACTGCCTGCTACTGATTGTTTGCGATTCTTCTTTTTTAATCACAGCTATCAAACAAGTACCTTCCTCATAATGAATAGGTATCGCTTCCAGTGAGAGAATTCAAAAAAACGTAAATACATTCGGCAATAAGTGGAAAATAAGCACAAGAAACAAAAAATGAAAGGACTTATCAGAAATTTTTGTCTTTATATGTATAATCAATCACTTGCTCAATTAAACGGCCACCCCTTACAAAAATAATTATGCTGCTACTGCTGCTGGGGTGCCCTGCAATACTACATGAGCCCAGCAACAGGGCTGTGGTAGAATGATGTTATCTTCTGCCTAGGGACCATTTGTTTCCAAATCTTGTCCTCCATCAGCTTCCAAAGGTATGCAGTATATCTATTTTGGTAGAAGGCAAAAGACATTTCCATGCTATGCCTCATGGAATCTGGAACTCTCCGAGAAATAAGCCTTAAAAGACTAAGCTAAATAGAGGCTAAAATTATGCTAAGGATATGAAGGAACCTCAAGAATATAAATGTAAGCACTGAAAGCAGAGGTGGGAGATTTGTAGGTATGTTAACTTTTTGGCTTTTCATTCCTCTACCAGGGAATTCATGGAACTCCTTTTCTGTTTTCTTCCCCCAGAGCCTCACATGGTGGGATTCACATCTTCAGACACTACTGTCTGCCTGTGGCAGGGGGGTGGAACTAGATGACCTTTAAGTCGCCTTCCAACCCAAACCATTCTGTGATTGTACTAAGACTGTGTACTAATCTTTCCAGATTCTATGGCAGCTCCCTGGTGGTTCTTCTGCAAACTTCAGCATGTACTGAATGCTGATGGCAGGTAGAAACCAGTTCTTTCACTCATTTGATAAACAAACAGGCTCCCAACTCCTCTCTGCCCAGCACAAAATGAAAAAGGGAGGCAACGATTTTAAAACTTTAACTCAAATAAAGCTAAACAGAATACAGATGAAACATTCCTGTAGATGAGTTTTCTCCCTGCTGAATCCCAAAGGCATTCTGCAAACAATGGAGGTGTTATCCAAAGGAGAATTAAAAAAGGGAAATAAAGCCTGCAAAAATCTAACTTAAAATGTTAGGCAACCTAAGCATAAGCCCACCCCAGCTGCCTTTGCTTTGTTAGTAGCTCTCCAAAGCTAAGCAAGCCCCTTAGCTGGATTACGGTAGGCTGATAATGGAATTACCCCTGGTATAAAGTTGCTTTGCAATCAAATTTAACTTCTAAGGTTTGCTGGGTTTTTTTAACCACTGAACTACAGTTCACCTACTTTCTGCCCAGCAAACAAACTTTTTCTCAGAATTTCAGTTCACTAAAGTTGTCCTGAAGTTGTTCAAGAGACAGAAAAACCAAAGAAACCACATAAGATGCTCCTTCAAGCTCAGCACAAGACTATCAAAGCTTTTTCTTGAGAGCATTCTGGTTTTCTCGTCTCCAAGCACACTGCAATGCTCACACCATGACAGACAAAAGACTGCAAAGACGTTCTTCTTTCCTCTTAAGACCCCCATCCCTAAACATGAATTCAGAAATTCCATCAAGAGTAGCATGCGCTCCAGATGTAGGCCTGTGAAAATGCAGGCTTTGGTACCAGAGCTGAAACATTCCTCTGTGTTTAGAAGAGGTTCTGAGCTCAAGCAAATGACACTGTAAGAGAGAACAGACTACACCAATCCTGTGACACAACTACTCAAACACTAGGGGCAAGGGAGAAATAGGCAGGAAGAAAGATACTAATAGAGGAATATTCCAATGAAAACTAAATGAGGTTAGCAAAAAAACAATTGACACTGTGTTGTCTAACTAGGTTTCTCTGTCTATAAGACACTTTAAGCAGAGAAGAGCAACTGGGTAACTCATAAAAATACTCATATGTGCTGGTACCTCCATGGGCTCTGAACAGGAAAGCTTCAGGCAGCCTAAGCTTACGATGCAGTTGCCTTGAGAGCAAATGCCCACCCATAAGCACTTTTTTCTTCCCAGCGCACTACCTACAGCTGGCTAAAGTGTTTTCATGCATTTCCAATCTCAGCTGATTTTCTTCTGATTCTGCTGTATTTAGCTCATTTGCTTTTGGAGGTGCTTTCAGACCCTGTTCAGTGACTTCAAAATAGCATAGCTAGACTTGAAGAGAGCTACTTAATATCATCAGGTGTGCTCTTCAGCCACTCTGTTTACTGAAGCAAATCAGTGTGACCTATAAACAGCTGAGTCTTAACTGAAATTTCTCCAGATAGCAGAAAAAGAAGTTCAGCCACAGAGCAAATCTGTAATTTGTAAAGCAAACCTTCAGTGAATGATCTAGAGAATAACTTCTGCGGTAAATTCTCCTAGTTCTGAACAGGCTTTGACTTCATGAATTCACTTGTAATTTAAAAGAATTTGACTTTTTCAAAAGAAAAGGTAAATTAGCAAACCATTGCCATAACACAGTCAGGATCCACTCCCGCAGGTCACAGCCACATAACTGGTTGTTTAATCAGGAGGGACAGGTCCTGGTTCCCTGACTGGTTACACTTAGGTTTGTATTTAAAAGAGACTCTAAAGGATAGAAGTGATGACTGAGGATCCTTGGGTCTTTTTTAGAATAAATGTAGTATTAACACTG
Organism: Forpus xanthops; assembly: GCA_032466535.1. Classification (NCBI taxonomy): domain Eukaryota; kingdom Metazoa; phylum Chordata; class Aves; order Psittaciformes; family Psittacidae; genus Forpus; species Forpus xanthops. Next base: position 1,365 of record JASSUY010038592.1, on the reverse strand, counting down.
ACATTCATCACCTGGGATACAGATTTTTACAAAATGACTGAAATTAAAACACTGGAAAAGACTGAGCCCGTTTTAATACATACCAGAGCCAGTTTGAAAGTGAATGTAGAAGAGGGGGCATGAGCTCCTACATTTAGTGGGGAGCCATCCTCCTCAAGTGTAACCACTTACCTAGGCAAATTTCAGTGGTGACATACTTGTCTCACCTGAAGATTATTCAACAATCTGGGAGCAAGGCTCAGGCCTGGTTGAACTGTTTATAAATCACACTCCAAATCCTCCTCCCTTTAACATTCATAGCAAACAGGAAATCCACTACAGCAGTCTTGCACCAACACTTGCTAATTGTGTCTTGTAACTTCCTCTTCACCAACTTCTCAATCACTTCTCTAATATGAATGAGAATATATATAAAAAAAAAAAAAAGGCAAAAAAATTAAAGTTCCTGGCCAAAATAATTTTAAAAGCCCCATGCTTTTCAAAATAATGTAAGTAATGTCATTTTGATGATCTCTTTCACTATTCCTCTCTTGCACAACTTAATCGTTCTGAGACAAGCCCAGTTATTCTGCATTTTTCAAAGCTCTACAAGTGAGCAAAAGATTAACTCAGGCTTCCAGGGAGATAGCCCCCTAAGAGGCAGCAGGTTGGAGGTTGAACACCTCTGCCTCCTGAGCTCCAACATCAACATAGGGAGATAAGGTTGGGCCCCTTTATCCCACAGAGGCTTCACCTGAGAGAAGACTACACGTCAAATTATCTTGCAGGACCTGTATTAAGCTACTTGGCATTGTATGTCCTCTGATATGGAAGAGAAATACCACTATGATGTAATTCTTCACTTGCATGGTCTGTGTTGTCTCTTTGGTTGACTAATCTCAAATCATCCTCTGCTCATCAGTTTTGCTAGGAGCTAGCCATGAGACTGTATCTGCAATGACTATCCTGTGCAAGAGCCCTTTGTTGCTTTAAAGCAGTCACTTCAAAATGATTTCCACAAATGGTTGTATGTATGAGCTTTATAGCATGCTCTGTTAATTGGTTTATGAGATTTTCACATATCTGGGTGAAAAGGAATCAGTTGTGTTATTCTCAAGGCCCTGAACTTCACGTGACCACCTTCTTTCACTGTTTGTGCCTTCAGTGACACTGCACTGACATTAGGTATGTTTTTCTGAAAGTAAGTCTAATTTATTCCTGAGTGTTCAATAATCATAGAATCATAGAATAGTTAGGGTTGGAAAGGACCTTAACATCATCCAGTTCCAATCCCCCGACAGGGGCAGCAACACCTCCCACTAAACCATGTCACCCAAGGCTATGTCCAACCCAGCCTTGAACACTGCCAGTGATGGAGCATTCACA
>JASSUY010038591.1:0-10102 GCA_032466535.1 Forpus xanthops | reverse complement strand
ATTTATGTTATACCTTAGTTACTAAACTGTTCTTATCTCAACCTGTGGGAGTTGCGTTCTTTTAATTCTCCTTCCCATCTCCCCAGGACTGGGGAAGAAAGAGGGGGAAGTGAGTGAGAGAGCGATAGCGTGAGTTTTGAGAGCCTCAAACCACGACAACACTGAAGAAGCCCAAGTCTTTCAGCATGTCTCCATAGGAGAGGTGTTTCTGCCATCTGATCATCTTTGTGGCCCTCCTCTGGACTCACTGAAGGAATGCCCTGCTTAATATGTATTTTGCTTACCAGGATAATCCTGCCCTCTGCATTGATATCAACATGGATATTGCATAGGTGACTTTTCAGCACAAGATAATATTATTCATCGCCCCGATCTTTTCTTCAGCTATTATACTGCATTTTATCTACTCTACCTGATTCTCTGTTTTTCCTGATTGTCATTAATTTACAAATAATGGTGCAGCAGTTGATGACTGGGTAAATGCTCTGCACCTTGACCAAATATACATTAGTGAGATGTCTGATTTGACTGCAAGAGGAGGAAGTAGGAGCTGCCCTTCAGGCCTCATCCTGTCATGTAACAGTGTGGGTGGTCAGTGATGGGAGCTATGGGGATAGCACAGCAACCCCTTTTCCAGCCCCAGAAACAGTCCTGCAGGAGTGTGGGTTCTCTGGAATAGCAGGTCCCACTGCAGGAACGGAGCTGGAGGGCCAGTCCCCTGAGTTTCTGCCTCTTACAGAGAGGACAGTTATGCTCATTATGTTTCTGATAAAAGTATCCTGATAAGTTTGTACTTTCTTTTTTAAGGTCAGTGTTTGCAGTGTATGTATTCTGTGCTACTTGACAAAGAAAGGGTACAGTTGAAGGAGGAGGCTTGTGGGAGAGTTGAGATAGTTTTTGCCTACCACTGATTTTGGCCAGGCTGCTTCATCCCTTTTGTTTCTCTTGTCTTTCTCTCTATGTTTTCTCTTTCAGCTGGATTGTCAGCTGGTCTATAAAGCCTTCAGCAGAAGGATAATGATTTAGTCTGGGAATGATGTTTGACATTGGCCTCGATGCAGCCTTTAAATTGTGCTGTAATTCAAATTATAAATATTGCAAAATGTCTCTTATTTCTTATCAATGCACTATGCAATGAAGAAGCAAGCCTGAGCATCTGATGGTATACCTTAAGGTGAGTCTGATAGCTCATTTTCTTGCAGTAGGACCAGGCAGTTTGCGGCTTTTTCCCATAGATGCCAAAAAGAGAGAGTGTAGACATGTTTGCTGAGAGGCTGGAAACAACCCTCTGCTTAAAGATGCCTGAGCTTGCTGTAAATTAGCTGGTTTGGGTGTGGGAAGTGGTTGAGCTGTGTTAGCTGGCACAGCTCCAGGCTCATGCAGCCAGCTCAACAGGATCCAGTACCCAAGCCAGCTTATCTGCAGGTGCTTCAAGTATCACTATGTGGTGCCAAACTGATTTGATAACTGCTGCTTCGGAGTTCCCAGGACCTGGAGTTCCTGTGTATCATTTGAGGTAGCATAGACATAATCCCTGGCTTGAAGGTGTCTTACTCCTCAGCTGGTTAAATTTTAATCAGTCTTTCACTTTAACCTAAGACAATTTAAAATAAGAAGCCTAGACCAAATAGGAGCATGGGTCAGTAGGGGTGTGTGCAAGTCTTAGGAGCCAGTGGTCTTCTTGTTCCCTATAAAATCCTGGCATACATGTATGCCAGGTTTGTATCCTGGCAGCAAACAGGGAAGCACCCAGGAAAAGAAAAAGATAGCAAGTGGTCTGTCTGCTGAAGGTTCTTCTGGTATCATTAGGATTCAAGGTGACATCGCTACAAATTGCCTGTTGCACAGTGCTTTGTACCATGCAGTGTTCCCACTTAAGAGTTGAGTCATTGAAGGTAGTGGTATACACCAGTTCTTCTTTAAGAAGAATTTTTTCTCAAGTGGTGTAAGAGAACTATTTTGGTTTCTGAGAGTCTTGAACTTGCAGCACCTTACCTTGCAGAAAGGAAGTGGTTCTAATGGTTAGGTCACGTACTGTGGCTGAGGTTTTTAAGTGCTGAATTAACTTTTTCTTGCTGTTCCATGGGAACATACTTAAACAACCCCCAGACCAGACACTCTGAAAATTCCATGTTTGTACAGTGCTTGTAGTAGCTGAACTAAGCCCTGAATTCTGGTATGCCTGTTCTGCAAGTCAGTGAGGGAGAAGAGGAAGATTACAAGGAAAGACTTTGACTTGAGTATGTGCCCATCTCCTTAAGTTGTACTGTCCAGTAATGGAAAGGACTACTTGTTGACCCATGTCTGTAGTTTGTCCTTGGTCTTTACTTAGTTCACCCCAGGCTGTGTTCAGGTGCAGTTTCTGCTTGCACTTTTCTACTTCATCTCCTGGGGAGATGGGCTGCAGTAGGATGGAGTCAGCTAGAACCTATAGATCTGTACTGGCTGTGTCCAGTGTGAAAGGTTATTGCAACATTCGAGGTATGAGTGGTAATGGGTAGAACTCATGTCACTTGAAAATAGAGAGTGTGTTTTGCATGTTACTAATGTATTTTGCACGAAGACAAACTTCCCAATCTGCTTGCTGCTCCCACAATTGCTGCTGCTGCTCCGCTCTTCATAAGAGAATTGTGGAGAAAGAAGATGACCTTTGTAGCATGCAAAAAGTATGCAGAGAGGCAGAATATGGTGCTACCCATTAGATGTTATGTGAAGTAGCTGGGGATCAGTTGTGGTACACTGCTTCATGCTGGGCTCTGTACAATACCCTGCTGATTAGCTACTATTGAGAAGAACAATGCCTGGAACCTTCTTACAGAGGACTATGTAGCAGAGATGCTGTCTTTTCTCTTTGTTTCCTGAAGGTTTTTACAAGCTATATCATGTGCCTACTGTCAGTTGCACTGTGCAGAGGCAGGAGACAATGGAAGAAAGGTGTGGATATACCTCTCTCAAGCCTGTGTGGGTTCTACATAGTCTCTTTGTGACAAGAACGCAGATTGAACATCAGAATCTGTATGAGGGTAAGACTATGCATAACCCAGTCCTTCTCAAATGAAACAGCCAAGTAGAACCTAATATGACAGGAGCCTGGGCAGATAAATACTGTGCCATATTATTGAGGCTTATTTCAGTAGCACATGAAAGCTGAGTCTGTTCAGTTATATTCTTTGATAGTGCAGCAAGGGGCAACTTTGTCCATGTAGGTGTGATGGACTAGGAGAAGGAAAAGAAGTATGTGCTGTCCACATTATGCAGATTCAGGAACTGACATGAATAGCAATTCAGTGATTCTCTCAGTTGCTTATAGGAACTCTGGTTTGGGCTGGAACTTGAACCCATGTCTTAACCTAGCAATAGCATGTTCAAATGAGTAGGTCTGCAAATCACCTCTAGTGGCCTGCCTCTAAAGACAGGTTCTTTAATTTCTCAGTACATCACTTGAGAATAGCTCTTTTCAGATGTAAATGTTACATTTCTTTCTTTGATAATGAAAGAAAAGTTGTTTTGGCATTTCTTCTCTCTCTGTACACACCAAGATCCAGCATGTTATCTGCAAACAGAGATGCTGCAGTGTAGGTCTGGATTACTCAGGCTGTGCAAGCAGGGAAACAAATGCCCGCTGGCATTTAGCATTCTAGAAGCTAGATTTGTACAATTTGTGTTTTGTGGTTGACTCTGAGCTCTCCCATGCCTTTGTGGGGGTTTAGGGACTTCTATGTGTATGTGTTTTTGTGTGTGTACTTGGGAATCTGGTAACATGGGGGCACAGTTGCAATTTTTTACTTGCTCAGGAAACTAAAGGGTTCATTTACAGGCTGTCTCTCTCCCCTTCCAATGGATGCTTGTTTTTGCAAAACTTGTAAAAACTTTCTAATCATATTGAAACTCTCACCTGTCTTCCCGGTTGGTTGAAATCAACCAGCACTTCAAAAGTTCAGGGTAAGCAAGAAAAAGGACAGGCAGGTGGAATCTTGCTTAAGGTTTCTTCATTTCAGATATTTGGCTTTAAGAAAGCTCATGTTTTCATTTCATGGGCTGGAAACCTTTCACTGCAAAATAAAACAATGATCTTATAAACCACTTGAGCTATTTATCTGAGGAGCACCTGGATCTGAAATGAGCATTCATCCAGTAATAACAGCAAATTAAACTGTAATAATGGTTTTTTTAATCTCTCTTCTCCAGATGTAGTTTTGCTTTTTCCTTTCTTCAGGGAGATTATAATGAAGCATAGAAGGCTTCTAATCCAATCAAAATTCCTTGATGGATTGGGGTATTTCTTGTACTTTCAACATTTAAGCAGTGTAACACCACAAATGAACTTCATTCACAAGGCTGTCCGTGAATGTTACTAGTCTTGTTACTAAATATTATTAGTTTTACTAATGTTAATGTGTTACTAATGTTATTAGTCTTGTTATTAAATTGAGCCTAGTGGTTTGATGTAGGTGGAAGAAAGGTGATTCCAGAGAATCTGATTTCTACAATGGTTCATGGATATCCATGTGGCAGGGCCAGGTTTATGAAGATCTGGTTCTCAGCCAAGCCCCAGTAGAGTCCACTGAAACACCGCTCAGATCCTATCCAGGCTCAACAGCAACCACAGATTCCTGGCAGTTCTGATTTTGCTCCTAAGCACAAACAGATCAAAGTGACTTTAAGTGGCAAAGAGCAGTTACAGCCTAAATCAGGCTGTGCTCCCATGAAGGCCTGCAAAATGCATGTTCCTTCTTCAGTGGCTCTGGTTGAGCTACCTTATCTGCATGCACAACACAGCATGGTTCCCTTAGCTAGGGAGCCCAGTAGTTGTTCAACAAAGAGGTTCAGGCTCAGCTCTGCTTGATTTGGAGCAGGACAGGTACTGATCTTTCCCTAAGCATCTCCTGTTCTTTCCTACAGCATGTTGTAAGTGTGGCATTTGACCTTCAGCCCACCACAATGCACAGTGGGAGTTTGTGGCTGGGACTGTAGGATACAAACATGCCCTCTATCTCTGTGCTGAACATCCACTGCATAATTGCTCGCAACTGCAAAGGGCTAAGCTTTGTGATTCAGGGGCCACTGTGCAGTCTCCTAGTGTCTCAGTGCTGAGCTTTGTGTGAGCCTGAACTGATCTGGCTTAAGCCCTGAATTCAAGTAGTGGCTTTGTAGTTGATAATCCCAAATGGAAGGAGCCTTACCTGTCCAGCTGTGAATTGTGTGTTTGCTTTCTTTTGCTTTATAAATTTCATCTGATTCTTTCCAATTGTCTTGTCTTCCAACTGGGATTTCTGTTTAGCCACAGGATGCCAGCAAATGTCAATTTTCAGTGCCAGAGCACTTCCTGCTACCTCCTCCTAATGTCATCATTCTGGGAGTGAAATGAGGGACCTACTGCACAAACCTTACTGGGTCAGTAGGTGCAAATTCAAGGAGGTTATTGGTTCTTTGCTGTTCTCCAGACTGTGAGTGTCACTGGCTTCACAATGAACAAATTGACAGTGATGAATATTATTGAGGTCTTGATGCAAATCTTATTTTAAGATTTGCTAGGAACTACCTGTCTGAGCTGCAGCCCTTTTCACATGCTGGGGACTTTGAAATTTTGATCACAGGATGGCATCTATTCTGTAGATTTCCTTTATGCTGGTTTAAAGCAGTTTTTTAAACTAGTATGATTATTCAAAGACATTTATTATTATTTGTGCTGTCTTGAAAATATTCTTAAAGTAGCTACAGTTGTCACAGTTCTGCTGCAGTGGGTACAGCTGGTCTTTAGGCACGATTTGTCTTGTGCTTCTTGTATGCACTCCTGCTGAGACAGGTTCTATAGCCACAAGGGTTCAAATTAACCTTCTGAAATTGTTGAGTGTCAACAAACCTTGCTGAAAAGGACACTGAGTTCTATCTGTTATAGGCTTTATATAGATTTCAGGTAACTATTAAAGTCTTGAGTTATTCAATGTCAGTTTCCAGTTCTGTTCTGGATTGTCCCTTTTAAGTGGAGCCAAACACAGGATTTTCCTTATTCATAAAGGCCAATTCTTCTAATAGGCAGACATAAGTATTCTGGCTGTCTGCAGCATCCAAATTTGATACAGAAGACTTTAAAAATCAATGTGTTTCAACCTTGCAAAGTAAAATTATCCCTTACAGTTAGTCATCTGAAACCAGACATGTTATCTCCTTCTCTGTACTACATGATGACAGAAACAGTAAAGGGTCTAGCAGTAGCTTGCAATAAACCTAAAAAAAAAAAAATCCAGGTTGGCCAAGAGAGAATTAAGATGTATTTCTGTATAAATAGTTATTTTATTGCCTGCCAGACTTTATATGAGAGTTAGCTCTTCTACCCAAACTACTCCATAATTAAGCCTTGATGCTTAGGTACAGAAACAATATTCCTTGAGAAGATTTTGTGCATTAATCCTCTGGAAATCAGGGTTTTTTTATGTTTGATTCTTGGTCAAGTGCAATTAAGGGGAGGGGGTGGTGATTTAGAAACACTTTCAAGTATGAATCTTTCCTAAAGGAATTCAGTCTGTGCAGAAAGCAGCAGAGCAGGACTTTAACTGCTGTTAAAGGGCTTTATGGGGTCTAATGAGTATGTGGTGCTGGAGAGAGCTGTGCAGCCTTTTATTTATCAGAGTGAATTCACTTTCACCTTCTTGTGTACCAGCATTAAAGCACTTTTATTGGTTCAGTGTGGTAGTTAAATTTGTGACTGGTGCCAAGGACCAGCTATTTTCCTTGTTTAGGTTTCCTTCTGCAGTCCTTGAGGGCAGTACTTGTTTCAGGGCACGTGTCTTCTAAGCCTTACTGATGTCAGATTGAAGCAGTGGTTTCACAGAAGCCGAAGTCCTTTGTGAGATGGCATTTGACCTTTCTGTATCTGAGCTGATGCTGCTGAGGGTTGCTCTCCACTGAGTGGAAAGGCTGTCTAGTTGAGGCTTTTCTGTGCCCTTTCTTTAGAATTATCCCAGAGATGATTAAAAGGAGGAGTTTAATGTAAGTGACCCTGTACCACTTTGTGAGAGAGTGTTAGCTGTCTGTGCTAGTGTGTAGAAAACCACCAGAGTACTTTAATGCCTTATTTTTTAGATACAATGAAAAGAACTCACAGATGACATGTAGAGTGGGGCAGTCCTTTTAATTAATGTTTGTTTTTTGGCTCAACAAAGCTCTCTGAATGTTCTCTCATCTGAGTGTTTGGCCACAACAGTTTCTATTTTCTTTGTCACATGCTAATGGAGCTTTGAAAAGTCTTATTGTTCATGTCAGCTGTCACAACCAGAACAGCTCTTCTGTCTGTGAAAAGAATGGAGACCACATTAGCACACTGAGGGGTTTTGCCAGCTGGTTGGTACTTTTATCACTTTTTATCATCGGTTCCATTGGGAATATTGGGATTTGTCTATACTGCATACAGCTATGCCATGTGAAGATACCAGATTTGACTTTAAATCTTCAGATACTGAGCTTATATTCAAGCACTAGTATTGCCACAGTGGCATGGATAACTTAGCCATAGTGAACTCTGCCATAACTACTACCAGCATCCAGGCATTAGAACTAGATTTCAACTGTCTTGTGTTGCCATTTGTGCTACAGACATGAAGATTGGTTTAATTTATTTTGTAGGTTTGAACAGAACAAAAGAATATCCTATTCCTCTGTCCTTGATTTAGATAATAGAACAGTATATCTGGATTTGAGTCTTTCAGTTAACAGTTGAAATAGTGAGCTAAGGATTGGCTGGACAAGTTACATGACAGATGTGAGCAAGGGCTTGTTTAATAAAGTGTGGCTTTATAAGAGATCAGTATACTTAGGAGGCACTCACAAAGTTGGCTGTTTCTTTTATGGGATTGCTTGTTTCTGTGACAGTCTTTTAGTCTTCTGTTAATGGTCAGGAGCTAATTGTTACCTGACAACATTCACTTTTAGAGCACCTTGGTATGCCCATGTTTGGCCACAGCTGGTGAGCTAGAATGAGTCTTTCCCCCACCTCAGATCTTCTTGTCACTAAAGTATTCTGTAAGAAGAAAGGATGATTTTCTTAAATCCTTTGTTAAAAGGTTGCTATTCATATGTAAAAGAGCTAAGATCTGTGGGATCTCAGACTTCATAACTTCCTGCAATTCTCAGACAAAAATGAAGATCATAGCTCTGGTTTTGCTGGGCAGAACTAGCACAAAATATCAGGAGCACAGTTCTACAAAACATATTTATGACTGTGATTGATAGGTTTTTAAGGGAAAGACTAGCCCTGTGGTGGCTTGTGCTCATTGCCTGAAAGTTGGTTAGGGATTCTGTAGCGGCAGATGTAAATCTGGGAGTTTGACAAGGCAAGGCCTGCAAAGGGCATGTATGCTGGGAGGGAGGGGTGTGTGCAGATAGTTCAGATGTCAGTCCTGGCAGCATTTGGTTATTTTTCTGGTGCATTTAGTTTTATTTATTTAGCAGTTCTTAAACAATGGTACGGTTAGGGAAGGTGAGGGGTGTGTGTATGAATGTAGCCCTGTTAAGCTGCCTATTGTTCTGGCAGCATTTTAAATGTCTTTTTGTAAATTGTTTAAAGCAACATGACAATTTCCTCAGTATTAGACCTAAGCCTGTCTTAAACACAGGGGCAATTCGGGCTCAGTGCTTTACAGTGCAGTCAGCAGCATGTTGCACGTGTAGAAAGTCAGTGACAACCTTCAGTGGCAGCTGCCAACCAGTTTGAAGACTTAGTGGTACTTCTTTGCCTGATTACTGTAGCACAAATCAGTAACTTCTGAAATGTGCTTGCATGTCTTGAGGCTGAGCTTTATAGTAACATTTACTCCTGATAAGAACATTAGTGTTGGCACAATTTCAGTGTTTTCTTTATTCCACTGCTAACCCCAACAACATAGGCTACACTAAAATAGGCTCATTATTATGCTCTTATTAACTGCTTGTAAAATATAAAAACCCATTACCCTGCTTAGAGGAGCATCTGCACTTTCAGGAATATCAACTGGCTGCAGAGTAAACTAAGGCTGGCTGCCACTAACAAGAGCAGGCTCTTCTAAAGGTGATATGGTCCTTATTTCATAGAATCATAGAATAGAATCATAGAATAGTTAGGGTTGGAAAGGACCTTAATATCATCTAGTTCCAACCCCCCTGCCATGAGCAGGGACACCCCACACTAAACCATGTCACACAAGGCTATGTCCAACCCAGCCTTGTACATTGCCAGGGATGGAGCATTCACAACTTCTTTGGGCAACCCATTCCCATGCCTTACCACCCTCATAGTAAGGAACTTCTTCCTCATATCTGATCTAAACTTCCTATTTAAGTTTGAATCCGTTACCCCTTGTCCTATCAATACAGTCCCTCATGAAGGGTCTCTCTCCATCATCCCTATAGGTCCCCTTCAGATACTGGAAGGCTGCTACGAGGTCTCCATGCAGCCTTCTCCAGGCTGAACAGACCCAACTTTCTCAGCCTGTCTTCATACAGGAGGTGCTCCAACCCCCTCATCATCCTCGTGGTCCTCTGGACTCGTTCCAACAGCTCCACGTTCTTCTTATGCTGAGGACACCAGAATTGCACACAGTACTCTAAGTGAGGTCTCATGAGAGCAGAGTAGAGGGGCAGGATCACCTCCCTTGACCTGCTGCTCACGCTCCTTTTGATGTAGCCCAGGATACGTTTGGCTTTCTGGGCTGCAAGTGCACGCTGCCGGCTCCTGTTCATTTTCTCATAGACCAACACCCCAAGGCCGCCTCCTCAGGGCTGCTCTGAATCTCTTCTCTGCCCAACCTGTAGCTGTACCTGGGATTGCTCCAACTCAGGTGTAGGACCTTGCACTTGCCATGGTTAAACTTCATGAGGTTGTCATCAGCCCACCTCACAAGTGTGTCAAGGCCCCTCTGGATGGCATTCCTTCCCTTCAGCATTTCAACCAAACCATACAGCTTGGTGTCATCAGCAAACCTGCTGAGAGCACACTCAATCCCACTGTCCATGTTGCCTACAAAGATGTTGTACAGGATTGGTCCCAACAGCGATCCCTGAGGGACACCACTCGTTACTGGTCTCCAGCTGGACATTGAGCCATTGACCACAACTCTTTGCATGCAGC